>JAVJIF010001521.1:0-234876 GCA_038442645.1 Agave tequilana
TTGTAATTGTACTCATGTGTTGGAATGTATAATGCACCACTTGCTTCGAAACTCTGATTCTTGCCTGTACTGATGCTTTAGCGTATATACGTGAAGGTACTTCTGACTTGCGTATATACGTTGCAGTAATGTCTCCGTATCCGCCGGATCGGGGCGTTACAGAAGTTTACAACTTGTGGTCTATCTCAACCACAAACTAATTTTCTCACAAAAACAAAGATCCTAATAGATAGGATAGTAGAAGCTCAATTGTGGAATATAAAGTGTTATTAACAAAGAAAATCACTTGGGAAAATCTCCAAATAGATATAGAATTTTTAGACCAAAAATAAATTCCCAAAAAGACTATTTTCTTTGAAATATCAAACACTTTAAAAACAAATAGAGAATAGGAATTTTAACCAAAAACTTTTTGCTGAAAAACACTTGAAAAAGATCTGGAATTTTCCTCTCTCAAAACCTTACTCAAAACAACCTTCAAATGGGGTATAAATAGGCCCCAAAAGAATTTGCCCGTTGGCTGCTGACTAGGCCCAGATTGGCCTTCCGGTTGACCGGCGGTCGACGGCAACGGTCAAAAAAGTGACTGTGAGCCCGTTCCTTCCGTCGACCAGCCCCTGAACCAGAGAGCAACGCTCTCTGGCGGTCGACCGCACGGCGACCGGGGCAACCCGAGAGTGGGTTGCCTTTAGTCGGTCGACCGCTTGGTCAATCGGCCAACTGATATGGCCATGTGCACGTTTTGTGCACATTCGGTTAAACCGTTCCGGTCGACCGGCTCCTGGTCCGGTCGACCGGTCGGTCGACCGCCAGAGCCTGGCAGGGCATTTTCAGAGCTTGAAAAACTGGGTTTTTAATTACCAATACAAATCCATAAAATCTTCTAAAAATCACAAAAATAGTTTCAGTATACTACTTTGATATACAAAACATGTGTGAAAATTTTCAACACATATTTAAAACAATTTGAACTATTTTTGTGACTTAGAAATTTTGTCAAAAACCAAATCCGTATTTTTCAAAAGTTGAATTTTTGAATTGAAAATTTGTTTTGTCCAAAACTCATCCAAATACAAAAATATGATATTGAAACAACATTTAGGCATATAGTATATGGATAGAATCCAATATGCATGAAAGATATATATATATATATATCATTGTTTTTGACATTAAATCTGAAAATACGTTTTGTTAAAATACAAAAAACTCCAAACTCATGAAATAGACTATCAAACTAAGTTTGTTTAAATAGTTGAAGCATACATGTATATAGAAAAAAATCTAATATATATAAAACCATATAAACTTGTTTTGATATTATCTATTCATGAAAACCAAGATCGGTTAAACCAATCAAACCAAAACCAAAACATAAACTTAAACAAGTGTGTGTGTTGTCAACTTGAGCATACCATACTATCTAATCTTACAAATGGATCTAAACTATAAACTAAACTATGTACCGAGGTCTTCTTGACGAACTCCGTCTTCAAGTCGACTCGATCCAAACGTGATTCCCGGAGCTTAACTCCAACGAGTGTTAGATATGAACTTTGACGCTCAGGCTCTTGAATCACCATGTGAAAAGCTCCAAAACACCTTTGTTGAAGATAAACATCATAAGATTATTAGTAAACATAACTACATGAGTTAATCATCATCAAAACTAGAGTGGAAGCCTCTGGGCCAACAATCTCCCCCTTTTGATGATGACAAAACTCATGGAGTTATATATGCATGGATTAAAGTTAAGCTTCAAAGAAGCTCCCCTTAACTCATGCATAGCAAATAAACAATAAATATGTTCAATGAATATTAAACATGAATATGCATAGACATGCATAAAACAATGAAATGAACACGCTTTTGATACCAAATAAAAACATGCTCTTGATACCAATCATGAAATGCATCAAATGCATAAAACATTGAACTAAACATGCTCTTGATACCAAATAAATTATTTCTTCTTTTCATAACATGTTTTTTAAATAATTCTCTTGATTCCAATAAAAAAAAAACTATGTTCTAAATACTAGTATTCATGCTCTAAATACCAATATCAACAAAAACATAAAACAAAATCTCTTGATATCAATATAAAAACATGCATAAAACATGCATATAAACTCAAATACTTCTCCCCCTTTTTGTCAATCATCAACAAAGGGTTGAAAGAAAACAATAAAAACAAGGTTCTCCCCCTTTTTATCCGAAAAAAAAAATTCTCCAAGAGGTGAAATCAAAACAAAACATTATGATACCAATTAAAAAATATGTCAATATAGTGCATCATGATACCAAATGTAAGTGAACACATTGGTAAACTAACAAATTTTAAGGAATGCCAATTGAAAGTAAATGAGCATTAAAAATAAATCTTGAAGAAATCAATCAAAAATTTGATACCAAAATGAAAACATATTAGATAATCTGATTACCAATTGTAAGTAAACAAATAAAAACTCTTTATACCAATTGCAAAATAATTGAAGCTTTACCTGCACACAAAATACAGAATTTTACATTTAGAATAAAGATGTGCAAGGTGCTCAATTCTTACCGCTATAGCAAGTGCTATGCGGGCGTGATCCCCATGGAGGGTTTTGCGATAGAAGCGTTCACGGTTCTTTATTGAAATCTTATGAAGACAAAATGAAAGTTCTTCTTTGTTTTAAGAAATAAAAATGAAAAAAAGAATTATGTTAAAGTTAGAAAGAAAACGGTAGAATGAGAAAGTGGAGAGAATCTGAAAACGATGAAAGCGACTATGTACAATTGAGTTGGGAAAGAAAGATTTGGAAGAAGTGGTGTTGGTGATTTAATTTACAGAAATAAAAGAAAAGAAATAAAAACAATTACTTACCTTCTTTTCACCAAAAGCTTACCTTGAATCTTCAGCGACGATGTTACCTTGAATTGGAAGCAATCAGCGCATAGCCCATAAGAGTTGATTATTGGTCTCTTCACATTACATCATCAAGACAAACTCAAGCATGAAATGATACAGAGAGAGACTCAATTCCATCGTAATGAGCTATCGGTAGCACTCGTAAAGGCAAGGCTCTTTCGATGCTTTTAGACTCACTTGGAAGACAATTGTACCAAAAAGAAAAGTGAAGTAGAAAAGAAGAAGAAGAAGAAAACTAAAAAGAAGTACATACAAAGAAAGAACATAGATTCGATTTCATAACGATCAAAGAAAAGAAAGAAACCTTACACAGTGTCACTCTCAGCTCAAGCTTCATTCTTGTTCTTTGATGAAAGTCTGATCTCCTCTGAATTACATAAATATGGAAATATGATACTAAATATGCAACATTAGCGACCAATCACACCCCCATACCTATCTTTTGCTCTTCCTCGAGCAAAAACAACTAAACTATACTAAGGATTATTAGACCACTTTCGCAGGTCACGCGATTGCACTGAGCATGTGCAACAGCCGTTAAACCTCTAGGTTTTCCCTAGAGGACGAGTTTTGTCTCGTGAGAGTTTTCAGCAGATTGCACTAACAAAATCCATAAAGAAAGAGAAACAAAGAGTTAGTATTTTCGAAATGCATTTTGAAAGAGAAAAAATAATTGAAATATAATTGTAAGATTTAAGCAATCTATAAGTTATAGGAAACTGATTTTTCATTCCTAAACTTAGTCTCTATTCAAAAATTTGTTATCAATCAAAGTAAGGAGTCAAATTGTACTTCTCATCTAGTCTATTACTTTACCTTAAGTCATATGCACCTTGTGATCGTGAAAATTTTGACGAAGGGTTCATTAACTCTAACTCTTATGCCTTATTTATTTATATATATTTTTGATGGTATTATTTCTTAGTTCTATTAGGCTTTCTAATCTGGCCATGCAACGAGCCTTTAATCGATGACTCCCAAACCAAACGGTCTTAGGGCACCGGGTGAGAAAACACCCCAAGGACTTAAGGACTCGAGCAAACAAGGCCACAAAACTAAGGATTTTATTATATGAACCCCTTTTAGGCGTGAATTCTTATGCTTTATTAGGCACAAATACCCAGCTTAATTAGAGGATTTTTATATATATTTTTTCTCAAACTGATCTAATCATCTTTCGCTTAAATACTAAGGCTTGCTTAGGCCAAAGCACCTAGCTAATCAATAATTAGATTTGTTTATCTTTTTTTTCTTTTTTTTTATAAGACATAAGAATCTTTGTTTTGAACCCTAAGTGTGTAAGTGTATGAAGTGTGCATATTTCATCAAGGTAAAGATCAAGATAAATTACTTTAACAAATTATCTTCCTAACCCTAAAAATCAAACAAATAATCTTATTTTCACCAAGTATAAGAAATCCTAATTTGGATTTTCCTATTCCTTAAAATTAACTTAAATTCTTACAAAAAATATGTCAAAATATTATTTCTATTTTCAAAAAGTTTTTAAAAGCAAAGAAAATGTTAAATTTTTTTTTAATCAAAAGAAAAACAAAAGTTATGTTAGAACCCCCCCACACCTATCTCATGCATTGTCCTTAATGTATGAATTAATGCATAGATGCATGAAAAGATGAAAGGGAAGGAAAATGTTACCTTAGGTGGTGGTGGTTCAGGTGGTGGTCTGATTGGTCCATGAAATGCGGCCCAATCGACTTTTCGTTGGGTTCGGAGGAACCCACCAGAAATTTCACTAATCTAACCCATTAAAATGATGAATCCATAAAGGTTTTTTATTAAATATTTGACCCCATCTAATTTCCAAATTCCAATAACTAATTTCAGAGTTAAATTTCTCACCACCTCGTCCCAAAATGGAGTATGAAATGATAGAACGGTTGAGCTGGACTCAGGAAGTATAGGAACTAATACCGACTCAGGAAGGTGACTTAAGTCAAGTAAAGGTTAAGGAGTCGAGATTGGTCAAGAAGTGTGTCCAAGTCAAGAAGTTAAAACTCAAGTCCACATTGATTTTCCAACAATGGAATGTGACTTAATATTGGTGATTCAAGTTCAGGAATGATAGGCTGGGGAATCAAAACTGACTCTAAAATATTACTCAAGTTTGGTAACAAAACAGGAGTCAATATTGATTCAGAAAATTGAACTGTATCACAGATTTGAGAATCTATGTCACATATCTCATTGAGTTCAATATCAAAAAAATGAGAACTTGCCAATTTGTCAGGATTTTTAAAAGTGTAAATTGGTCAAGTTTAATATGATCATCAAAAATTGGTGATTCAATTTCATGATGAATTGGCACAGGATCCAATGTTGACTCAGGGAAAAGATTGAAGTCACGTGAAGACACCGGAGTCATTATTGAATCAGGAAGTAAAATTGAATAACTAAGTTGAGATTGATGATCATATTCATTTTCAAGTTCGATTTCAGGAAAAGGATAACTTGCCAAACTATCAATATTCTTTTCAAATTTAGAGTTTGGGCGAGTTCAAATGACTGTTCTGAAATGGAACCTTGATTTCTAAAACTACATGACTCTTCGGCTCTAACAGAATGGTTACCGATATCAGAACTGGCCAAAAGGTGAGAATGTAAAGATTGGACCATCATATCTATGTCGTGATTACGAGCGTTTTGAGCCTGAGTCATGGCTTCAAGCATCTCTTCATAGGTGATATGTTCATTGTTGTGTTGAAAAGATGAAGTGTTGTCTTGAAATTTGTAGTGAAATTGTGAGTCCATTGGATTTTGTGATTTTTGTTTGGACTCACGCATACTCATTTCCAAAATTGATGGTTTTCTATTTTGCACTGGTGGAACTGAGTATGAATCTTGAAAATATTGTGGACTAGGTGGAGAAGTAGGACAAGTTGGTTGAAAATTGGACTCGGGGTAGGTGAATCCCCACTGACTCTGTGAAGAGTTGAAATCATTCTGGAAATTATAGTTATTAGATTTGGGGCATGGGTTATATTGATTCGGATAAGACCAACCTGGTACACTGGGTTGGTTAAAGTTATGATATGTGATTGGTAGTGAAAAATGCATAATTGTCATCATATTTACCATCACATTTTCATATTTATTCATATAATTCTGCACATTTACTAATATTTTGTTATTTAATGTGTGCAGGCCTTGAGTATTGAATTAAATAAAGAATTAAAGCTTAATGAAGCCCAAAGCCCATATCCAAGCCCAAGTCCAAGCCCAGGTGCAAAAGTGCAATTACAAGAAGTCAAAAGTGCAAATACAAATTGTAAAAATTGCAAATACTACAAAGAGGGAAAGGATAGAATTCTATTCTACCCTAAATGCTTGGTGGATGAGGATAAATAAGAGTGCAAGGATGAGATTCATTTTTGAAGGGATTTGGATTTAGGGTAACTTGATTTCTAAGTTATCTCGAAAATCCAAAATGAAGAGCCAGGATCCAGCTTTCAGAAGCATACACCCAGATGGACGGACCAGGAGAAGCCACGCGCCAAAGCGCGTGGCCATCTGCCACTGTATGGCCGCGGAAACGCGGCCCAAGCCGCGTTTCCGCGGCAAACAAGATGAGTCTAGGGAACATATTTCGTGGAGGAGTTTATCCGGGAGTCTATCACCTTCTGCACCTATAAATACCCCTGCAGACGCAACAGGGAGGGCATCCACAGAAGATTAGGGTTTTTCTTTAGCTTTTTTTAAAATTTCTGCACGTTGTAATTTCGTTTTAAAGGCTTTGTGGAGAAGAAGGAGCTTGTATTTGGAGACATACTTTCGAATAAAGGTTACTTTCTTTTGCATATTTAATTCTTGTCAATTTTTATTTCTTTTCTCTGCGATTAATTACTTCGGTTTCATCTGTGATCTCTTGTATTGTTTCTTCTTCTTTTCTTCTAATTAAAAAAGGAAATAAAAAACAATATAAAAAAATAATTATAAAAAAATGATGTCTAACTAATTCTTTGTGTGGTTTGCTGATCCTTAAGCAACCCTAGGGCAAGTTAGGATTTGAATCGATTGATGACCAGTTTTTAGAAACCCTAGGTCTAAAGATTGTTTTTCTTGAAGATTAACTGATGATTAGATTTCTTAATCTAGGTTGCATATTTAAATAACTCCTCATGCCTTCATACTTAAGAACTAGGACAGCCTAAATTTAAGATTAGTCTTTTCTTAAGCTGTACTTAGATGTTAGGATGAAAACATTGTTTAGTTTTTGATAATGCAACTTAGTTAGATTCTAGTATCATATTTTCTTGCTTGAATCACTCTTAATAATCTAGGGTAAATCACATTTATCTCAAGATGAAATTCAACATCGAAGACTTGCATGGTGGGTTGTGGTAGTAGATCAGTAAAACCATACTTCTTTATTCATATACACTTCAAATCTAATCCCTTCTTTGTTTTATTCAAAGCATACAGAGGAATCAGCCGAAAAGCTTGCATCGCATCCTTTCCTGAGGATCACGACCCGCTTTGGCCCTTGCTACAGCGGATAGCATTGAGACTAAGAACTCTACAACTCATTCTTCTTATTTACAAATTCTAAAATCTCAATCAAAATTTTGGCGCCGTTGCCGGGGAAGGAACGACACGATTTTCTCAAACTAATTATTTTTTATTCTTTCTGTTTGCAGATTCAGAGATCAGGAAAACAAAGTAGCAGCGAGGACATATAGCAACTCTGTGCCTCTGCCCTCGAAGGCAGAGCATCAGAGCCTACTTCAGAGCCGCGGGTCCGCGGCAAAAGCCGCGTTTCCGCGGCCTAAGTAGTTGACTACTCATAAAGTTTTCTGCACGTTGCTCAGAATTGCAAATACTGCTTACTGCTGTGATAAATTTTCTCTGTGATCATTCTGCAACTGCTAATTAATAACATTAACCCATTTGTTGATAATAAAAAAAAAATTTAGACTCTTGCATTTAGGGCACGTGTCTATTTTAATTTTTTAATTCTGTTGAAGAGTGTGGCGACAAGGTACGTCTGCATTGCATATAGATTAGGAAACACTCTTGGCTGTTTACTGCTTTTTGAGTGATTACTTTTCTACTGCTTTACACGTACACAAAAATATCTTAAGGGCATAACCCATAAACAAGATAAGGGGGGATTTCATCACCCTTCCTTGGCCCACAAATCATATCTGTCACACTCACAACCCTAACCTTAAGTAAAATTTGACTAGACGTTGGCCCTAGGTTAACTCGGACTCAATAGAAGATTGACCTAAGGAGAAAAATTATTCGAAATTAACTCTTGTCAAATCGGTGTCTAGGCAGGGGATTGAGGGCCGAAAACCCGAATAACGGTGGTTATTTAATTAAGGAACGTCTCTGACGGAAAACCTCCCACCGGTCTTGCCACCTACCTGGCCGATTAGCTTGTGGTTAACGTCAACAATAGACCTCCTAAGGACAGTCGAAATTTAGGAGTCGTCTAGGTCAAGGATAACCCTAGAATAGGATTTTTTGTTTGTTTTTCTTTTTTGGTTGATTGGGTGAACTTGTTTGCTAATTGTGCATGCCCGCTTGGTCGAGAGACCCACTTACATCCAGGTTAACAAGGACTAGTTCACCACCCGAGCAAAAGCCCGACTCACACATGGCACAACCGCCGTCACTCCAAGATAGCATCTATCCTATCAGGACCTCTCTTCCTTCTTGAATCAAGCTTACCGATAAAGGTGTTGACCCATTTGAGCTTAAGCCACAATACATCAACACCCTTCCTAAATTCTATGGACTTGAATCCGAGGATGCATACTTCTTCATAAGGGAATTTGAGGAAGTATGTCTCATGATGAATATTCCTAAGTTGGGAAAAGATGACATCAAACTTAGGTTTGTCCCCTTTGCTTTGAAGGATTTAGCAAAGAAATGGCTCTACAGTCTAGAGGTAGGTTCTATATCTTCTTGGGATAATTTTGTTAAGGCCTTCTTAAAGAAATTTTATCCCGTTCACAAGACTGCACTGATTAGCAAGAACATCTTACAGTTTAAGCAAACAGCAAATGAGCCTTTTTGGAAATATTTCGAACGTTTTAAGGACCTCCTTGCCCAATGCCCTCACCATGCGATAGAGAAATGGTGACTTTGCCAAGTTCTATATGATGGATTAGAATATCAAACTAAAACGTTGTTAGAATCCATGTGCCAAGGAGGATTTATGAAAAAGAACGAAAATGAATGATGGCTATTGTATGAGGAATTAGCTGAAAATACCATCCAATGGGAACCTACTCCGGAAAAATTTAGGACTAATGACCCTACTTCTTCTAAAGGAGGTATCCATTCCATTGAGGCCAATATAGCAACCGATGCTAAGTTAGCTGCTGTTATGCGAAGACTAGAGGCTCTTGAAACTAAAGAGCCAGTCTCTGTGAACCAAGTCAGCCCAACATCTTCGGCGGGCTGTACTTATTGTCAAGATATGAACCATGTGTTCGAGGAATGTCCTGCCTTCATCGCGCATCAAAGCTTGCCCGAACATATGAGTGCGGCCTTCACAAGGCCCGCCAACAATCCGTATTCGCCCACCTACAAACCCGGTTGGAGAAACCATCCCAATTTTTCATGGGACCCAAGCAACAATGATCAAATTAGGCCCAAATTCTCCAACAATTTCAAAATCCGCCCTATCAACCAAATTTCCCTAGTCAAAATCCTCCACAATCTTTCCAAAATTCACAAATGGAAACAAAACTCTCAAATTTGGAAAGAAAGGTGGACACTTTAGTTAAAATCCACGACACGCTGGCTCAAGTCTTAACTAGGATAGAGATCCAATTGAACCAGCAAGAGAGACAGAGGGATACCCTACCGAGTCAACCATTGCCAAATCCTAGGAATCCTAGGCCAGCCAAAGAGGCTCAAGACCCAAACCAGTGTCACATGGTTCATACACTCAGATCGGGAAAACAAGTTGATAATCAAGTATCCATGCCACAAGATCCATCTCAGTCCTCCATTCCATCTAGCTCCAATGAAACTAAAGTTGAAAAGTCAGCAGGTCAGGTGCACCAGCCTATAGCTCCATTTCCAAATAGGCTTAGAAGCAACAACAATGCACATATGGAGAAATTATTAGAGGTGTTCAATCAAGTTAGGCTCAACATCCCACTTCTTGATGCTATCCAACAGGTCCCTAGTTATGCCAAATTCCTTAAGGACATGTGCACCAAGAAAAGAAAGACTAATGTGCCTAAGAAGGTTTTTCTAGCCACTAACATTAGTGAGCTATTGTCCAACCAGATCCCTGTTAAGTATAAGGACCCTGGTTGCCCCACCATCTCTTGCACCATAGGTCGAGCCGAAATCAATCGAGCACTCCTCGATTTAGGAGCTAGCATCAATTTGCTCCCTTTCTCCGTATATCAACAACTTGGATTAGGTGAACTCAACCCGACCCAAGTTACTATTCAATTGGCTGACCGCTCAATCAAAGTTCCTAAGGGAGAGATCAATGACGTTCTCATACGGGTGGGAGAATTCATTTACCCAGTCGATTTCATTGTTAAAGAGACACAACCTGTGTCTAATCCTAGGTCCCAAACTCCCGTCATCTTAGGAAGACCGTTCCTAGCAACCGCAAATGCAATTATAAATTGTAGAAACGGATCAATGAGATTGACTTTTGGGGATATGACCAAGGAAGTCAATGTTTTCAACCTAGGTAAGCATCCCTACGATGTGACCGACCAACCCTTTGAGGTTAACTTCATTGAAAACATGACGAGTGAGCACAATGAGGAGATCACACTAGAGTCAGAGGAAGAGGAAGACTTAGAAGCAAGGGATCTCAGCCTTGATGAGATCGAATGGGAATCAAATCTGAGTTCTATAGAGATGGGAGATTCTAGCTTAACACCTCCACCCATCGAGCCACCTCCTTCTTTGGAGTTAAAAGCCTTGCCTAAACATCTTAAGTACGCCTACTTAGGTGAACAAGAGACATTACCGGTCATAGTTGCATCTAATTTGACTAATAGGCAAGAGGAAGACCTATTGGCAACCCTTAGGAGACATAGGGAAGCCATTGGTTGGACTATGGCAGATATCAAGGGACTGAGCCCTACGATAGTCCAGCATCGTATCCATCTAGAGGAAGGGGTTAGATCGAAGAGGGATCCACAGCGTAGGCTAAACCCACTTATGCAAGAGGCTGTACAAGCTGAAATAGTAAAACTGTTAGATAATGGGATCATTTATCCCTTTCCGATAGCGAATGGGTTAGCCCAATGCATGTGGTCCCTAAGAAGTCCAGCTTTACTGTGGTAGAAAACGACAAGCATGAGTTAGTGCAAACACGATTGCCTACCAAGGTTAGAGTATGCATAGACTACCGCAAGTTGAACGCCGCCACTAGGAAAGATCATTTTCCCCTCCCATTTATCGACCAAATGCTAGAAAGATTAGCCGGTCATGAGTATTACTGTTTCTTGGACGGTTATTCAGGGTATAACCAAATCCCTATAGCCCCGGAGGACCAAGAAAAGACAACGTTCATGTGCCCATTTGGGACATTTGCCTACCGTCGAATGCCTTTCGGCTTATGTAATGCCCCCGCCACATTCCAACGTTGTATGTTAAGCCTGTTTTCTGATATGGTCGAGCGTTTCTTAGAGATTTTCATGGACGACTTCTCCGTCTATGGAAATTCATTTGACCAGTGTCTCCATCACTTGGAGCTAGTGCTGAATAGGTGCACCGAAAAGAACTTGACCCTCAATTGGGAAAAGTGTCACTTCAGGTGCAGCATGGGATTGTCCTAGGTCATGAGATATCTACGGAAGGGATTAAGGTAGACAAGGCTAAGGTGGATATCATAGCCAAACTTCCAATTCCACGATGTGTGAAGGACATTCGGTCTTTCTTAGAACACGCTGGGTTTTATCGTAGGTTTATTAAGGATTTTAGCAAAATTGCTAGACCCCTTACAAACCTTCTAGCTAAAGACGTGCCCTTCATCTTTGATGATAGGTGTAATAGTGCGTGGGAGAATTTGAAAGTGGAACTTATCTCTGCACCTATCATTTCACCTCCGGAGTGGTCCAAACCTATTGAGATCATGTGCGATGCCTCAGATTTTGCGATAGGTGCTGTCTTAGGACAGCGTAAGGATAACAAGCAGCACGTGATCTACTATTCGAGTAGGACGCTCAATGATGCCCAAATGAACTATACTACAACCGAGAAGAAATTCTTGGCAGTAGTGTTCGCTTTGGAGAAATTTCGCCCATACCTACTTGGGACTAAGACCACGATTTTCACTGACCATTCTGCACTTCGATACCTTATGCTCAAAAAAGATGCGAAGGCCTGACTCATTCGTTGGATCCTTCTCCTTCAAGAATTTGATCTCGAAATTCGAGATAAAAAAGGTGTTGAAAATGTTGTCGCAGACCATCTCTCTCGCGTGCCTAATGCACCCTCCAACGAACTGCCCATCAATGATAATTTTCCCAATGAACAACTTCTAGCAATCTCTAAGGAACCATGGTTTGCTGACATAATAAATTACTTAGTCACAAACCAAACACCACCTCATTGGTCAAAACAGGATAGATACAGATTCTTGTCTCAAGTCCGGTATTACATGTGGGAAAATCCTTACCTTTTCAAATATTGTAGCGACCAAGTTATTAGGAGATGTGTCCCCGACGAGGAAACTAGAAGCGTTCTAGCCTTTTGTCATGAGTTCGCTTGCGGTGGACACTTTGGTCCCCGTAAAACTGCCAAAAAGATCCTGCAAGTGGCTTTTATTGGCCAACTGTGTTCAAAGACGCATTCGAGTATTGCAAAACTTGCACAAGATGTCAAATGATAGGAAGAATTTTTAAACGAAATATGATGCCCCTAAATCCAATTCTAGAAGTAGAACTTTTCGATGTCTGGGGCATTGATTTTATGGGACCCTTTCCTAATTCGTTTGGGCACCAATACATCTTGTTGGTCGTAGACTATGTATCAAAATGGGTTGAAGCCGTCCCTTGCAAGACAAATGACAACAAAGTTGTTGTCAAATTCTTGAAAGAAAATATCATCTCGCGCTTTGGAATCCCTCGTGCCATTATTAGTGACAATGGCACGCATTTTTGCAATAGAACTTTTGAAGCTCTTATGCGAAAATACGCCATAACTCACAAGTTGTCTACGCCCTACCATCCTCAAACTAGCGGACAGGTAGAAGTTTCCAATAGGCAAGTCAAGCTCATCTTGGAGAAAACTGTGAATCAAAATAGGAAAGACTGGTCCACAAAACTGGTGGATGCCCTATGGGCATATAGGACTGCCTTTAAGACGATTCTAGGAATGTCTCCCTACAGACTAGTCTTTGGAAAGGCTTGCCACCTTCCTGTTGAGCTAGAGCACCGGGCCCTATGGGCAATTAAGCAGCTAAATTTCGATCTAGATAAGGCCGGTGAGCTTCGAAAATTTCAAATTTCTAAACTAGAGGAATTGAGGAACGAAGCATACGACAATGCGAAGATTGCGAAGGGTAGGGTTAAGGTTTTTCATGATAAGTTCATCACGAGAAAAACTTTTGTCCAAGGACAAAAAGTTTTACTCTATAACTCTAGACTTCATCTCTTTCCCGCAAGTTGAAGTCAATATGGACAGGGCCCTTCATTGTTAAGACTGTGTTTCCTAGAGATCTACGACCCCAAAAATGGCAATGCATTCAAGGTAAATGGTCAACGTCTTAAAATCTTTTTGGAGTCAGTACCGGAAGTAAATGCAGCCATGGGTCTTTTTGACCCACTGTATCGGTAACTATGTCTTTCTGCCAGTTCATGCATCCATGCATTTCATTCATACATTAGGGACAATGCATGAAACAAGTCTGGGGGAAGGATATGTAAATATAAAAAAAATAAAAAATTATATAAAAAATAGAAATATTTTTCTTTTTCTCTTTATTTATTCTAAAAAAAATTTTATAAAAAGGACAATACTTTGACTTATTTCTTGAAAGAAATCTAAGTTAGTTTTAAGAATTAGGAAAGTCATGATTAGGATTTCGAAAAACTTGGTCAAAATAAATAAATTGTTTAATTTTAAGGTATGGGAGGAGAAATTGAATAAGTAATTAGTCTTGATTTTTATCTTAATGAAATGTGCATACCTAGTGCACATATAGGATTCCAAAACAAAGACCCATGTGCCTCATAAAAAAAATAAATAATAATAATATATATCACTAATTAAGCTGGATACATGTGCCTCAAGAAGCATAAGTGTTCACGCCTAAAGGTGAGGTTCTGAATAAAATAAAGCCCTTAGTTTTGTGGCCTAGTTCACTCGAATTTGAGTCCGCGGGGTGTTTTCTCACCTGGTGCCCTAAAAGCTACCAGTTTGGGAGCCACCGACTTTAAGTTCGCTACATGGGTGGATTAGAAAGCCTAAGAAAACTGAGAAATATTATACATGTATTAATACATCTATTAGTCAATTAGTTAGGTATGAAGGCCTCAAGAAGCCTTGATACTTACACGAAAGAAAATTAGATGAGTTATACATGCTTAAAAAAAATTTATATTAAAACATCTAATAGTCAATTAGTTAGGTATGAGGGCCTCAAGAAGCCTTGATACTTACACGAAAGAAAATTAGATGAAGTTATAAAAATAATAAAGAGGCATGAGAGTCCAAGTTAAGGAATTCCTAGCAAAGTTACAAGGATGCATATGATTTTTGGTAACGAAAAGACTATACAAACATTCAATTTTGATCCTTACCTAAAATAAATAACAATTCACTTTATTAAGACTAAGTTTAAGAATGAATAAAAATGATAATCCTAAAACTTATAGACTACTTAGTCTCTTCAAATATATTTCAAATATTTTCCTTTTATGGATTTTGTGGGTATAATCCGCTGAAAACCCTCACGAGACAACACTCGTCCTCTAGGGCAACCTAGGGGTTTAACGGCTTGTTGCACATGCTACGTGCAATCGTGATTCCTACGAAAGTGAGTTAGGATAGATTAATTTTTCTTTTTCTTTTTGATTTTTACTCGAGGACGAGCAAAAAGATAAGTGTGGGGGTGTGATTGGTAGTGAAAAATGCATAATTGTCATCATATTTACCATCACATTTTCATATTTATTCATATAATTCTGCACATTTACTAATATTTTTTTATTTAATGTGTGCAGGTCTTGAGTATTGAATTAAATAAAGAATTAAAACTTAATGAAGCCCAAAAGCCCATATCCAAGCCCAAGTCCAAGCCCAGGTGCAAAAGTGCAATTACAAGAAGTCAAATGTGCAAATACAAATTGTAAAAATTGCAAATACTACAAAGAGGGAAAGGATAGAATTCTATTCTACCCTAAATGCTTGGTAGATGAGGATAAATAAGAGTGCAAGGATGAGATTCGTTTTTGAAGGGATTTGGATTTAGAGTAACTTTATTTCTAAGTTATCTCGAAAATCCAAAATGAAGAGCCAGGATCCAGCTTCCAGAAGCATACGCCTAGATGGACGGACCAGGAGAAGCCACGCGCCAAAGCGCGTGGCCATCTGCCACTGTATGGCCGCGGAAACGCGGCTTGGAGTTTATTCGGGACTCTATCACCTTCTGCACCTATAAATACCCCTGAAGACGCAACAGGGAGGGCATCCAAAGAAGATTAGGGTTTTTCTTTAGCTTTTTCTAAAATTTCTGCACGTTGTAATTTCGTTTTAAAGGCTTTGTGGAGAAGAAGGAGCTTGTATTTGGAGACATACTTTCGAATAAAGGTTACTTTCTTTTGCATATTTAATTCTTGTCAATTTTTATTTCTTTTCTCTGCGATTAATTGCTTCGGTTTTCATTTGTGATCTCTTGTTTTGTTTCTTCTTCTTTTCTTCTAATTAAAAAGAAAATAAAAAACAATATAAAAAAATAATTATAAAAAATGATGTCTAACTAATTCTTTGTGTGGTTTGCTGATCTCTTAAGCAACCCTAGGGCAAGTTAGGATTTGAATCGATTGATGACCAGTTTTTAGAAACCCTAGGTCTAAAGATTGTTTTTCTTTAAGATTAAACTAATGATTAGATTTCTTAATCTAGGTTGCATATTTAAATAACTCCTCATGCCTTCATACTTAAGAAATAGGACAGCCTAAATTTAAGTTTAGTCTTTTCTTAAGCTGTACTTAGATGTTAGGATGAAAACATTGTTTAGTTTTTGATAATGCAACTTAGTTAGATTCTAGTATCATATTTTCTTGCTTGAATCACTCTTAATAATCTAGGGTAAATCACATTTATCTCAAGATGAAATTCAACATCCAAGACTTGCATGGTGGGTTGTGGTCGTAGATCAGTAAAACCATACATCTTTATTCATATACACTTCAAATCTAATCTCTTCTTTGTTTTATTCAAAGCATATAGAGGAATCGGCCGAAAAGCTTGCATCGCATCCTTCCCTGAGGATCACGACCCGCTTTGGCCCTTGCTACAGCGAATAGCATTGAGACTAAGAACTCTACAACTCATTCTTCTCATTTACAAATTCTAAAATCTCAATCAATATGCCGGTTTGGTAATATCCAAAAATGAAGTCGGTGTGTAATATGAATTATTATTGAAATTGGAAAAATTGTTATTATAAGCCATATCTCATAATAGAATACAAAAAAGAAAGAAAAACAAACAAATAAACAAACGAAAAAGAAAAAAATTCTAAACTAAGTTAGGGTAGACCTATGACCTATATGACTCCTAACTGGTTAAACTGTCCATGGGAGGTATTATGCAGACTTTCACCACAAGCTAATCAGCTAGGTCAGGGCAAGATTGGTGGGAGGTTTTCCGTCAAAGACGTTCCTTAATTAAATAACCACCAAGCTTCGGGCTTTCGGCCCTTAATCCCTTTCCTAGACACTGATTTTGCAGGAGTCAAATTCCAACATTTTTCCCCCTTAGGATAATCTCCTAATTGAGTCCGAGATGTCCCTAGGGCCAACGTCTACTCATTTTTAGTTAAGCTAGGGTTAGTGAGTGCTTGGGATCTGATTTTTGGGCCAAGGAAGGGTGATTAAATCCCACCTTATCTTGTTATAGGTTGGTGCCCTTAAGATTAGTTTGTGCAAGTGTACAAGATATGTAAAATAAGATTCACTCAAAGCGATAAAAATCAACCAAGAGATGAGTCCTATTCTAGATGCAATGCGAACGTACCTTGCTGCAGCAATCTTCAACAGTAAAAATAAATGAATTGAAAAGACACGTGCCTAAAATGCAAATGCCTAATCAATTTTTTTATCTTTTCAACAAGTATTTTACTGTTGGTTTATTAGCAGGCTTTTGGTGATGGCATATAAGAAAACTAGAATTTTGCAAGTCAAGCAGCCTTGCAAAAAACAACGTTAGTAGTCAACTCCTTTCTGCCGCGTATCCGCGGCTTTGGCCGCGGTAACGCGGCAAAGCAGAGGGCACTTGGTCTCTGCTTTTTAGAGCAGAGGCCCAAGAACACCTATATGTTACTGCAATCTTATTTCCTGCTTTGCTTGCCCTATAACCTGCAACAGAGAAGAAAGTTCGTTTTAGTTCTAAAAAATTTTCAATAAAAATCAGATTTCAATAAAAACGTTACCCTCCCCGGCAACGGCGCCAAAATTTTGATTGAAGCTTTACCTGCACACAGAATACGAAATTTTAGATTTAGAAATAAAGATGTGCAAGGTGCTCAATTCTTACCGCTATAGCAAGTGGATATGCGGGTCGTGATCCACAAGGAGGGTTTTGCGATAGAAGCGTTCACGGTTCTTTATTGAAACCTTTATGAAGACAAAACGAAAGTTCTTCTTTATTTTTAAGAAATAAAAGTGAAAAAGAATTATGTTAAAGTTAGAAAGAAAATGGTAGAATGAGAAAGTGGAGAGAACCAGAAAACGATGAAAGAGACTATGTACAAATGAGTTGGGAAAGAAAGATTTGGAAGAAGTGGTGTTGGTGATTTATACAGAAATAAAAGAAAAGAAATAAAAACAATTACTTACCTTCTTTTCACCAAAAGCTTACCTTGAATCTTCAGTGACGATGTTACCTTGAATTGGAGGCAATCAGCGCATAGCCCATAAGAGTTGATTATTGGTCTCTTCCACATTACATCATCAAGACAACTCAAGCATGAAATGATACAGAGAGAGACTCAATTCCATCGTCATGAGCTATCGGTGGCACTCGCAAAGGCAAGGCTCTTTCGATGCTTTTAGACTCACTTGGAAGATAATTGTACCAAAAAGAAAAGTGAAGTAGAAAAGAAGAAGAAGAAGAAAACTAAAAAGAAGTACATACAAAGAAAGAACATAGATTCGATATCATAACGATCAAAGAAAAGAAAGAAACCTTACACCAGTGTCACTCTCAGCTCAAGCTTCATTCTTGTTCTTCGATGAAAGTCTGATCTCCTCTGAATTACATAAATAAAAACTAAAATTACATTAAAAAGAAAAACAAAAACCTAAACTAAAAAAGGAAAACTAGTCTAAATCCTATCTCTGCATGGTCGTCCCATTTTCAGTGAAAATACTGGTTTTTTATAGGCAAAACCCAACCTCAAGGATCCCGGGGAGAACGGGGGAGCAAACACTCCCCCTAACTCCACAACCAAGCCACGGAAACGCGGCCAACGCGGCTTTGGCCGCGTTTTCACGGCCAGGGTGTGGCCAGGAGGCCACACCCTGTTGGTGGGTCTCGCTGGATTTCCCTTCTGCTTTTATCTTCAGTTGGTTTCTTCGTTTGAGTCTGGAATTTTGACGAAATGGCCTTTGATTTTTGCTTCAACCGATCGATTCTGAGAGGATTCTTCTCAACCGGTTTTCAACCTCTTGATTTTTTCCTGATTTACTGAGCTCGAATTAATTCTGATTTAATTCAGAATTCTGGTGGGCTTTTGGGCTCATTTCTCTTCATCTCCTTAAGGAGTGGGCCTGCAAATAAATTAAACATTTAATTAGGACAATGCAGATTTTATTCTGTAATAAGTATGGAAATATGATACTAAATATGCAACATTAGCGACCAATCATAAAAATTAGTAGCAATTGAAAATATTATACACTTTTTGATATCAATTTTATAAACATAAACCAATTGAAAGTTATTTTTCATTTACCAATTGTAAGTATATTTCATTTTGAGAATATGATACCAAATTAAAATCAATATTAATTTTTTAATCATTCTTCATCATAAAGTGTGGGAGTAGAATACCAAAGGTAAACAAAATACCAATTGAAAGATGAAATACGAATTTTCTCCACCTTTATGAAATACCAAATAAAATGATGCATAATCTTGTATAAGTACCAATTGAAAAATAATCAATTGAAATAAGAAAGTCATTTAAGAAATCAAGCTTAACATAACCAAAATTTGTGCTCAAAGATATAGATATATATTAAGCACAAATAAAGTATATATATATGTATGAAGAAATGAATACAAATCGAAATTGATACTATTTTAAATGTAAGCATACATATATAAAAACATATATGAGTATACAAAAGAATGTCAATATTGATACCAATTGGAAAGATCCAATGATACCAATTGAAACAATAAAGTCAAGTGTATAACTCATACTTCCTACCACCCATTTCATGCACATGTTTAAAAGATTTTCAATAATGAGCATACAAGGCATGGTCACCCAACCAACCGCCCTTGGATGGGTAGGGGTTTTCGAAAAGAAGTTTGAAAATATAGTATGTTTGAAAACTCTACCATATGAAGAATACGAACTAGTTATATGAAAAATTTGAAAAACTAGTACGAAATCCTTCAAGTAAGGAATAAAATAAAATTATATTTCATGAAAAACATGTAAATCACATGATCATCAACACTCAAAATCCATAAAGCCCATATCATACTCATGAAAAACACAATAATGAGAAAACAATAAGTAAAGTGAGTGTTAAGATTGTTATGTGAAACACATTATCACGAAACTAGGCAATCAAGTTCTAAATGAAATTCCTTAAATGATGAAAATCATCAAAACTAGAATCCTTCAAGGTATATGTATGTCATGTACAAACTAAAGTATACATACATATCCAAACATAAATGAGTCCACAAAAATATATGCATGAAGGCAAGTGGCTCAAAGATGTATATGTATAACTAATAGTTTAGACTAGATAGACATATACATGAAGTTAAACATAAACATGAAAAACATGTACAAAATGGGAATACAAGTCAAATGTTTGAATCATCAAAACTAGACTATACTAGTACATCTAATGAGTACAAATAAGCATTCAAGCACAAACATATAATAGTCTATTTGTGGCTCACTACATGTACAAGTATATATTCTAGTTTTAATGAAGACTAACATCCAAAAAAGTAATCAAAACATGAAGCATAGAAATCAAAACAAAACTCATATGATCATTTTGGTAAATACACATGAATTAGATCTAGGACATACACATTAGTTAAAACAAATGTGAGAACACAAAGATATAAATCCATATTAAACATGGGTGTCTCAAATAACTAATCATGTATATCAGTAATCTAAATATCATGGCATATAACATACTAATCATGAAACATCAAAACATGCTAAAATCAATGATATGAAAGCATGTAAACAATAATGAGGAGTAAGAGATTGTTACTAAAACTGAAAAGCCACATCTCCACATCTCCAAACCATGGTGGTCCTTCCACCAAACTCCCTTTGAAAGTAATGCATCCAAATAGTCACCATTAAGCTCGGAACGCATCCACCTCAAGGTACCATCGCTCTCACGTCATGCGAGAGCCCACACCTACATCAAATAGCATAGGGGCGGTCTTTGGTACCCAAACTCTTTTGGATCCATGGGGGTTAGTTCCTTTCCTAACCCAAACAAATTTAGTTGCTAAATTTACATCATGTATCTTATCATAGCAAAATTTAGCAAGGTGGCCCTTGCGTCCACAATATGTACAAGTGTACACATGAGCATACATCGTGTTGTGTACATGAACGTGCGAAGCATGTGCATGCTGTGGTTTGTGTGCATGCATAGAAGGAACTTGTTTCTTTCAAAACATAGATTCCAAACGTGTTATGGCTCATGGCACAATGGCTCAAAGTGGAGCCCAAATAATCCACACTCTTCTTTAACAAACAAATATCATTATCAATCCTAGAAGAAGAGGTGCATGCAATAGGTGAGATAGAATGTGAAGCTACACTAGCATGGCAAACATGAGTGTCCATATCAATTTTCAAAGATTTATTTTTATTTAAGCAAACTTCTAAATCTTTTGAAATAGAATCAATTTTGTTTTTCAAAGAAATATTTTCTTTTAATACAAAATCAAGTTTTGAAGTTATATACTCTCATTTTTCATCAAAACATCATTGCAATCATTTCTATTTTTCAAAATAACATTTTCTTTTAGGGAAAGTTCAAGTTTAGATTTCAATGAATCCCTTTCATTAGAAATCTCCACTTTCTCTTGCAAAACCAAATTTAGTTTTGAACATAAATCCTTATTTTTTTTGTTAAGTTCAAAGCTCTTCTTTTTCAAAAGATTATATTTTTCTAACAATTTTTCACAAACAATGGATAGTTCTTCATTCAAGGCATTGGCATCAAATATTCATTACTAGAAGAAATAGCATCATCATCATCTAATTGAGATTCCGAATATACCTCAAGGGAGTCATTCCCTTGGACCATGTAGCATTGTTGCTCGGATTCTCTATTAGATTCATCCTCCACAATGTTGGGCGTTTGAAGCTCGAAGGAAGTCAACGTGTTCCACACTGCAAAGGCAGAATCACATTTAGAAACTACAAATATTCTTTATTAAGCGTGCTTCTAAGTGCCTCAAGGGCTTGTGCATTGGCCTCTATATGCTTGCTATCACCAAGATAGGATTTCTTGGTAGCGGTAAGGAAAACATGCAAGCCTAGGGTTTTCAAGTACATGGACATCCTAAATTTTCACATGTCAATGTTGGAGACGTCAAACATGGGAGGTGTCAAGTAATCCATGAGTGTGTGTAAACAATATACGTGTACAAATGCAAATGTTAGATTATCAAAACCAAGATAACACTCCTAGGTGGTTAAACCAAATATCAGGAGCGTAGGCTCTAATACCAATTGTAAGTACACCTAGAACGGGGTGAATAGGTGTACGACTAATCTAATGAACAAAATGCGAAAATTAAAAATTAAATTGCAACAAACTTAATGTAACCAACGAGTGTAGCCGAATTCCCGGTGAAGGGCTCTAGACTAACTCCTCTTGATTCCTCTGAATAAGAGTTGAGGTGCTATATGAAGCTCTCGTACACAACTCCTCTCACAACTGAATACAACCTCTCACTAGAGGCAATGCTCAACCAACACAAACACCACCTCACACAAGAGGGCACTTAGCCAATACAAAACAATCACCTCACACTTGAGGGATTCCAACACAACTCCACCTCACACTAGAGGGAGCTAAACACAATCTCTATCTCTCACTAGAGGAAACCAACCACAACTACCACAATCACCTCACAATAGAGGGATACCAAATCAATCACCTCTCAGTGGAGGGATATCACAATGAAGGAAGTTTATAACTTTGTGGTCTATCTCAACCACAAAATAATTTTTCCACAAAAACAAATATCCTAATAGAGTGGAATACAAAGTGTTTTTAATAAAGAAAATCACTTGGGAAAATCTCCAAATAGATATAGAATTTTTAGACCAAAAATAAATTCCCAAAAGACTATTTTCTTTGAAATAACAAACACTTTACAAACAAATAGAGAATAGGAATTTTAACCCAAAAACTTTTTGCTAAAAACAGTTGAAAAGATCTGAAATTTTTCTCGTCTCAAAACCTTACTCAAAATAGCCTTCAAATGTGGTATAAATAGGCCCCAAAAGAATTTGCCCATTGCCTGCTGACTAGTCCCAGATTGGCCTTCCGGTCGACCGGCCGGTCGATCAGCCAACGGTCAAAAAAGTGATCGTTGAGCCTTCCGGTCGACCGCTCGGTCGACCGGGCCCTGAACCAGAGAGCAACGGCTCTCTGGCCGGTCGACCGCCCGGTCAACCGGGGCAACCCGAGAGTGGGTTGCCTTTAGTCGGTCGACCGGCCAACTGATATGGCCATGTGCACGTTTTGTGCACATTCGGTTGATCGTTCCGATCGGCCGGCTCCTCGTCCGGTCGACCGGTCGGTCGACCCCCAGAGCCTGGCAGGGCATTTTCAGAGCTTGAAAATTGGGTTTTTAATTGCCAATTAAATCCCATAAAATCTTCTAAAAATCCACAAAAATAGTTTCAGTATACTACTTTGATATACAAACATGTGTGAAAAATTTCAACACATATTTCAAACAATTTGAACCATTTTTGTGACTTAGAAATTTTGCCGAAAACCAAAATCCGTATTTTTCAAAACTTGGATTTTTGAATTGAAAATTCGTTTTGTCCAAAACTCATCCAAATACAAAAACATGATATTGAAACAACATTTAGGCATATATTATATGGATAGAATCCAATATACATGAGAGATATGTATCATTATTTTTGACATTAAATCCGAAAATACATTTTTTTAAAATACAAAAAGTCCAAACTCATGAAATAGACTATCAAACTAAGTTTGTTTAAATAATTGAAGCATACATGCATATAGAACAAATCTAATATACATAAAATCATGTAAACTTGTTTTGATATTATCTGTTCATGAAAACCAAGATCGGTTAAACCAATCAAATCGAAAACAAAAACATGAAACTTAAACAAGTGTGTGTGTTGTGAACTTGAGCATACCACACTGTCTAATCTTTCCAAATGGACCTAAACTATAAACTAAACTATGTACCGAGGTTTTCTTGACATACTCCGTCTTCAAGTCGACTAGATCCAAACGTGATTCCCGGAGCTTGACTCCAACGAGTGTTAGATATGAACTTTGACGCTCGGGCTCTTGAATCACCTTGTGAAAAGCTCCAAAACACCTTTATTGATGCTAATCACCTACTAACATCTTGGCTATATATCTGAAACTAAACATCACAAGATTATTAGTAAACATAACTACATGAGTTAATCAACATCAAAATTAGAGTGGAAGGCCTCTGGGCCAACACAAATAAGTCATCTTATTTTCACCAAGTAAAAAAAAAATCCTAATTATGATTTTCCTATTCCTTAAAATTAACTTAATTTCCTACAAAAAAATATATCAAAATATTGTTCTTTTCTTTCAAAAAGTTTTTATATATATTTTTTTCTTTTTTTGTTGTTATATTAGTCATGTTAGAGCCCTCCCCCATACTTATCTCATGTATTGTCCCTAATGTATGAAAGAAATATATAGATGCATGAAATAGAATGTACAAAGTAAAGTTACTGTAACACTGGCTTGAAAAGACACATAGCGATTCCACTAAAGGTTTAAAGCATTGACCATTTACCTTAAACTCATTTTCATTCTTGGTGTTACTGATCTCTATAGCACCGTGTGGAAACATAGTTTTTACAATGAATGGCCCAATCCATCTTGATTTTAGGTTTTCTGAAAAAAGATGAAGCCTAGAATTATAGAATAAGACTTTTTATCTGTGGACAAATATTTTCCTTATGATGCTTTTATCATGCAAAATCTTAACTCTATCTTTAGTTATCTTAGCATTTTCATAGGCCTCATTTTTTAACTCGTTTATTTTAGAAATTTGTAATTTTTGAAGGTCAACGGTCTTAGTCAAGTCGAAATTTAGCTGCTTAATTGCCTATAAGGCCCAGTGCTCTAACTCAACGAGTAGGTGGCAAGCCTTCTTAAAGACTAACCTATAAGGAGACATCCGTAGAAATATCTTAAAAGCGATCCTGTAGGTCTATAGGGCATCTACAAGTTTGGTGGACCAATCTTTCCGGTTTTGGTTCGCAGTCTTCTCCAAAATAAGCTTGATTTGTCTATTGGAAATCTCAACATGCCCACTGGTTTGAAGATGATAAGGTGTGGACAACTTTTGAGTTATGGCATACTTTCACATAAGAGCTTCAAAGGATCTATTGCAAAAGTGAGTACCAATATCATTGATGATAGCACGAGGGGTTAGGAAGTGTGAGAAAATATTTTTTTTCAAAAATTTTATGACAACTTTTTATCATTAGTTTTACTAAGAATGGCTTCTACCCACTTGGACACATAGTCCACAACAACCAATTGTATTGGTTTCAAAATGAATTAGGAAATGGACCCATAAAGTCAATGCCCCAAACATTAAAGAATTTTATTTCTAGAATTGGGTTGGGGGCATCATATCTCGTTTCGAGATCCTTCCTACCATTTGGTATATAGGGCACGTCTTACAAAATTTATAAGCATCTTTGAACAAAGTAGGCCAATAGAACCCACTTTGCAGCACCTTTTCAGCAGTCTTGCGGGAACCAAAATATCATTTGTATGCAGGTTCATGACAGAAGGATAAAACACTCTTAATTCTTCATTGGGAATGCATCTCCTAATAATTTAGTCAGAACAGTACTTAAAAAGATATGGTTCCTCCTAAAAGAAATACCATACTTGAGATAAGAATCGTTATATATCGTTTTTAGACCAACAAGATGGAGTTTGATTTGTGACTAAGTAATTCACTATATCAGCAAATCAAGGTTCCCTAAAGACGGCTAAGAGTTTTTCATCAGGAAAGTTATCATTACGGGCAATTCGTTGCATGTAGAGTTTAGGATACGTGAGAGATGGTCAGCAATGACATTTTTTACGCATTTCTTATCTCGAATCTCAAGATTGAATTCTTGAAGAAGGAGATCCAACGAATGAGTCAGGCCTTGGCATCCTTCTTCATCATGAGGTACCTAAGGGCAGAATAATCGGTGAAAATTGTGATTTTGGACCCTAGTAGGTAGGGACAAAATTTCTCACAGGCAAACACTACTGCCAAAAATTCCTTCTCGATAGTAGTATAGTTCATTTGAGTATCGTTGAGAGTTCTACTATAGTAGTAAATCACGTGCTGCTTGTTATCAATGCGCTATCCTAGGACAATGCCTATTTCAAAATCAGAATTGTCGCACATGATTTCGAGCATCTTAGACCAATCTGATGCAGATATGATTGATGCAGAAATATACTCGTTCTTAAACTTCTCCCAAAAATTTAAATTTCATCATCGTAAGTGAAGGACACATCCTTAGCTAACAGATTAGTCAAGAGTATAACAATCTTGCTAAAATTCTTGATAAATCTGAAAATAAACTAAACATTTTGAAGATACCAAAAAAAATTTTGTTATCAATTGAAAGGCATAAACATAAAGGTAATCTTGATGCCAATTGTAAAAATTAGTACCAATTGAAAATATTTTACACTTTTGATACCAATTTGAAAAACATACACGAATCTTTTTGGACTAACACTAAAGTCATTTTGTAATAGAGATACCAAATAGAGAATAACATCAATTTAATATTTTTGATACCAATATTGAAAATGAAAAATATACCGATTGAAAATAATTTTCATCAGGAGCGTATGATACCAAATTAAAAAATCAATATCATTTTTCAATCATTTTTCATCGTAAAGTGTGGGAGTAAGATACCAAATGTAAACAAAACCAATTGAAAGGTGAAATATGAATTTTCTCCCCCTTTATGAAATACCAAACAAAATAATGCACAAGCTTGTATAAGATACCAATTGAAATATAATCAATTGAAATATAATTGTCATTTAAGAAATCAAGCTTAGCATAACCAAAATTTGTACTCAAAGATATAGAGATATAGTAAGCACAAATAAAACATATTTATTATGTATGGAAAATTGAATACCAATCGAAATTTATACTATTTGAAGTGTAAGCATACATATATAAAAACATATATAAGTATACAAAAAGAATGTCAATAGTGATACCAATTGAAAAGACACAATGATACCAATTGAAAACAAAATAAGATCAAGTGTATAACTCATACTTCCTACCACCCATTTCATGCACATGTTTTAAATAGATTTTCAACAATGTGCATACAAGGCATGGTCGCCCAACCAACCGCCTTTGGGACGGTGGGGTTTTCAAAAATAAGTTTGAAAATAATATAACATGTTTGAAAACTCTACCATATGAAGAATACCGCAACTAGTTTAATGATAAACTTGTAAACTAGTACAAAATCCTTCAAGTAAGGAATAAAACAAAAATATATTTTATGAAAAACATGTAAGTCACATGATCATCAACACTCAAAATCTATAAGACACATATCATACTCATGAAAATAAAATCATGAGAAAATATTAAGTAAAGTGAGTGTATAAGAGTTATGTGAAACACATCATCATCAAAATAGTCAATAAGTTCAATATGAATTCCTTAAAACATGAAACACAAGAAAATCTAATTTTCATCAGAGCAATTTAACCTTCAAAGCATATGTATGTTCCGTACAAACTAGAGTATACATACATATCCAAACATGAACAAGTCCATAAAAGTATATGCATGAAGGCAAGTGGCTCAAGAATGTATATGTATAACTAATAGTTTAGACAAAATGGACATATACATGAAGTTTAACATAAACATGAAAAACATGTCAAAAATATGGAATACAAGTCAAAATTATGAATCATCAAAACTAGACTATACTAGTACATGTAATGGGTACAAATAAGCATTCAAGTACAAACATATAAAAATCTACTTCTGGCTCACTAGTTGTACAAGTATATATCCAAGTTTTAATAAAAACTAACATCTAAATATGTAATCAAAACATGAAGCATAGAAATCAAAGCTTATATGATCATTATGGTAAATGCACATGCATTAGATTTATGATATATACAATAGCTAAAACAAATATGAGAACACAAAAGTATAAGTCCATATTAAACATGGGTGATCTCAAATACTAATCATGCATATCACAAGTCTAATAATCATGACATTTAACATACTAATCATAAAATAAGACATGCTAAAAATTAACAATATGAAAAGCATGTAAACATAAATGGGAGTTAGAGATCGTTACCAAAGCCAATAGGGCACATCTCCATATCTCCAAATCATGGTGGTCCTTCCACCAAACTCCCCTTGAAAGTGATGCATCCAAATAGTCACCATTAAGCTCGGAACGCATCCACCTCAAGGCACCATCACTCTCACATACACTATTCATGTGTTTGGAGTTTTGTAATTAGACAAAACCTATTTTTGGATTTAATGTCAAAAACATAGATATAATTCTTTAAATGTATATTGGATTCTATCCATATACAATATGCTTCAAAGTTGTTTAAATATCACGTTTTTGTATTTACATGAGTTTTGAAAAAATCAGATTTTCATTTCAAATATTCAAGTTTTGAAAAATACAGTTTTTGGTATAAGGCAAATTTTCCAAGTCACAAAAATGTTCAAAATGTTTGTAACATGATTTGATTTTTGCTCAAACATATTTGTATTTCAAAGATATAACATGAACTGATTTTTGTGAAATTTATGTGATTTTATGGGATTTAATTGATAATAAAAACCTAGTTTTTAAAACCTGATTAAGCTGGACTGGCTGACTGCCGGTCGACCGGGCCAGTCGACCAACGTGCACAGAACCTGCACGTAGCCCAGCTGATGGGCCGGTCGACCGGCAGAGAGCTCTGCTCTCTGTATCAGCTCGGTCAACCGGGCGGTCGACCGGCCAGAGAGCCGTTGCTCTCTGGATCCAGTCCCGGTCGACTGGGCGGTCGACCGGTAGGCACAATGGTCAAAATTTTGACCGTTACCCAGTCGACCGAAAGGGAAAATTAGCCCTTTTCAGCTGCCAACGAGCAGATTTCCAAATGGGTTATAAACACCCCATTTGGAGTTGGTTTTTAATAAGAACTTTTAAGAGCAAAATTTCCATCTCCTCAAGTGTTTTAACACTAGTTTTCAAAAGAGTTTTTAAGCCTAAAGATTTCAACTTTATTTTGTTTTAAAGTGTTGGAAAATTCAAAGAAAAAGAAAGTCTTTGGAATTGTTTTTGATCTTCACTTTATATTCATTCTAGAAGTTTTCCCAAGAGTTTTTCTTTGTGATTTTAATTTCCAAACTCTTTATTTCTCACACTTGAGCTTCATATAGCGCCTCAACTCTTATTTAGAGGAAATCAGAGGAGTTAGTCCAGAGCCCTTCACGGGAATTCAGCTACACTCGTTGGTTACACTAAGTGTGTTGCATTAAGTTTTTAATTCCGTATTATTTGTTCATTAGATTAGTCGTACACCTATTCACCCCCCCTCTAGGTGTACTTTCAAAATCTATGATAGACTGGCGTGTCCTAAGAAGGATCGAATATCCTTCACACATTTGGGCATGGGAAGCTTAACAATAACCTTAATCTTGCCGCTATTCATTTCAATTCCTTTCTTGGAGATTTCATGACCCAAGACAATTTCATGTCTTACCATGAAGTGGTATTTCTCCCAATTTAGTGTTAGATTTTTCTCAGCACAACGTTAGAGGACAAGTTCTAAATGGTGGAAACATTGAGTGAATGAATCTCCATGATGGAGAAATCATCCATGATGATTTCTAAGAATCATTCTACCATATTAGAAAAAAGACTCAACATGGAATGCTGAAACGTTGTTGGGGCATTGCACAAGCCGAAAGGCATTTGACGATAAGCAAATGTTCCAAATAGAAATGTGGACGTAGTCTTTTCTTGGTCCTCAAGAGCAATAAAAATCTGATTATACCCCGAGTAACCGTCCAAGAAACAGTAATACTCGTGGCCCGCCAAACGTTCAAGCATTCAATCAATGAAGGGAAGTGGGAAATGGTCCTTATGAGTTGCTGCATTAAGCTTCCTATAGTCAATGCAAACTCAAATTTCCATGGGAAGTCGACTTTGGAAAACTCTTTGTTCTCATTTTCCATTATGGTGAAACCACATTTCTTTGGAACTGCGTGAACAAGACTGACCAATTGGCTATTAGAAATCAGATAGATTATTTCATTGTCTAAGAGTTTCACAATTTCAGTATGAAAAAACTCTTGCATTATAGGGTTCAACCTACGTTGCGAGTCTCTTTTTGGTGTTGCGCCTTTATTAAGATGAATGCAATGTTGAACTATGGCTGGACTTAATCCCTTTATATCAGTCATATTCCAACTAATAGCTTCCCTATGTTTTCTCATAATTGCTTTAAGATCTTCTTCTTGCCCGTTATTTAAATGAGAGGCAATAATGACAGGAAAGGTCTCTTCTTCACCTAGATAGATGTACTTTTGATGCACATGTAAGGCTTTTAATTCTAAGGAAGGGGAAGGCTCACTGGAAGGATGATTCAAATTTGTTGGCTTCATATTTGTGAAATAGGGTTCGAGGCCCAATTCACAACAGACTCGATAACATGATCATGGTTAAAGTCGTCAGACTCTAACTCGAAGTCACAATCAGCTTCTAGTTCAAATTCTTCTCTATATTCCCTTGTCAAGTTCTCAATGTGGTTGACTTCAAATGTTTGATCCTCAATATCACGGGGTTGCTTTCCTAGGTTGAAGACATTGATTTCTCTAATCATGTCCCCAAAGGTTAACCTCATGGACCCATTCTTACAATTGATAATGGCATTGGCAGTAGCAAAGAATGGTCTTCCTAGGATAACAGGAGTTTGAGCCTTAGGATTGGATATAGGTTATATCTCTAGAACTATGAAATTAACGGGGTAGTTAAACTTCCCAACCCAGATAAAGACATCATTAATTTTCCTTGGGAACTTTCACTGAACGGTCAGCCAGTTGGATTGTGACTTGAGTTGGACAAAGATCCCCCAACCTGAGTTGTTGATAAACTGAGAAGGAAGCAAGTTGATACTTGTCCCCTGATTAGTCTATAGTTCTGCATTATTATATCACATTTTCTACTGATTTATGAATAAAATGTCAGTCTAAATTGTGTTTTGGTCTCTCTTACATATAATCAGGACAAGGAGGGCAAATGAGTAATAAGAGCTTAATTAAACCCATTTTCGGATAATTAAATCCGCAATTCTTAGAGGCCAAGTAAGGAACTTCTACAGGATGCATTGAACCTAGACCTTTGCGTACGTCAGACGAAGATCCGGATGAATATACCCGAAACCGAGTATGCCAAGAAGGTCCTAGAAGCGACAGGAATCTCTCGCAAAAAACCAGGGACCTAAGTCCCTGGTATTGTAGCGAAAATGCGAAAATAGCCGCATTTCCATGGTAATATGGTGGGGCCACGCGTCGATCGACGACGCCTGGCCCCGTCTCGTCTTCTAAAAGCCTTGTATGCCTATATATAGTCCTGCAGAGGCCTAGAACGCAAGCAGATTTGGATTTAGGCTAGGTTTCTCTCTTCTAGTTGTAGATTAGGATTTTCTTTCTCTTTTATTTTGTATTTTATTTTGTTTTTAGATCTTGTAGTAGGGTTGAGGAATTCAGAGAGAGATAGAGAGATATTGATGTAATAGATGGTGACAATCTATGTAAAAGTGTCTCCTTTCTTCTCCAATATAATCTTCTCCATCTTTTACATAATACGTAGCTAGATTTTTCTTCACATAGTGACTAACTACTAACCACTAACTAGCTAACCATTTACTTGATAATCCACATGAATCTAATAGCTTCTACAAGGCCTTGCTCTTGTAAGAGCCATTGATGGCTCATGATGATGGGTTCTAACATCTAACTTGGTAACTTGCTAACTAAGCTAACTCTCTTATTTTATGCCTGCTTCTAATGGTTTTGATGATCTAATATTTATATTAGCTTGCTCTTGATGCAAGTTTGAATGTGAAGAACCATCTTATTTGCATGCTTTGTATCATCTCTTAAAGCCAAGGACTAGTGATGACCAAGGATCTATGTGAGGCAACTATGACTAAGAGGTTAGCATGTTAGTTGATTAATTAGTAGTTAGAAAGCATGAGATTTCTTTCATGGCATTCCTCATTTTTTTTACTTTGTTTTAAGAATTATTTTTAAAACCTTTTTTATCATTTTCTTCTTGATGTTTTCACCAACTTTTGAGTTCATCTTTGTTCCATCTTATTTTCTATTTTGTTTTTCATATCACTTCTCTTTTGTTTTCACATCGCCGTTTTCATCGCCTTCTCTATCTATCACTTTAACATTTCTTTTCTTTTTCTTTTACTCATTCTTTTAACAAAGAAGAACTTGTTGACATACGACGTGAATAAAAACTGTTAATGCTTCTATCGCCTCCCTAAGACAATGCTATAACGGATGTATTGAGCGAATATTAGCACATACATAATTTCACTGATTTCACCAAATACACATTTTTACATTTCTAGTGCTGGTTCCGCCCCGATCAAATTTTTTGCGCCGTTGCCGGGGACGAGAATGGTTTTGATTTCACGTTTTTGTTAATATTTTCTTCTCTGTTTTGGTGTGCAGGACAATCTTTACAGGAGCTTAACATTGCAGAACAAACACTAACTTTGCATCTCCCTACTCTAAAAAGCAGGGACCTAACTTCTAAAGAAAAGTCGCGCAAACTCGACTTTTGTCGCGGAGACATGGCTTCTTTGTGATAATTGTGTATCTTGTTGTGCTGGGTTGTGTTCATTGTAATAGCTATTGGATCTATACTATTGATTGTAGTTCATTTTTGCATCATCTTCCACCTCTATATTATGCTTTATGTAAATAAAAATGAGGTTTTTAATGATTTTCTCTCTAAATTTGCAGGTCCATCTTTAATGGAGAGGAAGGCCCATAATCCATGGAATTATCAAGAATTAAAAGGGATTAATCAAAGGCCAAAAGAAAAGCCCAAAAAGTCTAGCCCATGATCTGGAGACATCCACGCATGCACTTATCCTTCTAGAAGCTCCAACGTGGCCAGCAGGCTGCAACAGAACGCCAACAGAATTCTCTGACGTAACGGCCTAGATTCTGCCACGGAAACGCGGCTCTGGCCGCGGATCCGCGGCAGGTATCTGGCCGTTGAGCCAGCGATTTGATCCAATGGTCCAGATTTGGGAGCCTACTCTTCTGAAGCCTATAAATAGACTACTAAGGACTCTGCGAGAAGAGAGGAGAGATTGAAGAGAGAGCTTGTAATTTTTAGATTGTTCTCTAGGTTTTTAGTGCTCTTGTAGTCTTCTTCTTTCTCCTAGAAATTCTACAAAAGAGAGAAAGAAAGAGAGTGAGAGCTTGTAATCCAAGGGGTGACAACTTGAAGCAAGGATTAATCCAATCTTTCTTCTCATCTTTGCAATTTCTAGTGCTTTACTTTACTTGCTTTACTTTCTTCAAGCTTTACTTTCATTGCACAATGAATTGTTGTTTTCCTTCCATTGCTATGTCTAGCTAATTCTTCTAACATGACTAGCTAACCACTAACTTTGCTAACTTCTAACTCTTGGGTGATTGCTAACTTTTAATCTTACAATTTTGAGTCTCTTTCATCCCTAATGAAGATGGGTTACTTTCATTCTTGGAAATTTCTTATTGTAATTCCATATGATTCATGTGAGCCTCATTTAGAGCCTTGTCTTTAGAACAAGTGCCTTGATGGAACATGGAGATGGAGCACCTACCATATGCTATTTGTTGTACAATTTTCTTACTTCAATGCTAACTTGATGTATGGCCTTGAATGACTAATGAATCTTGTATCTTCTTCCTTAGCATTCCTTGAGTGACACTCCTCGATTCCACCATTGAAATTCTATCTCGAGAGCTGATGAATCAACGAGGCTACAAGACAAGTCCGAGAAGATCACCCATCTACCAAGTGGGAAAGTAATTTGACCAACAAGCAAGACAAACCTTTGCCGATGAATCAACATGAGGCATGCATCACCATAATGAGATTAGTAAGTTAGCAAATTAGAAAGGTTAGCTAGTCATGGTTTATTCCATCTTAAAAGTCTTTCAAAGTTTTTCTTCTTTAGTTTTCTTTCTAAAGCTAGTCTAGTTTTCGAGTTCTTTAACTTTCTTTTCCATCGTTTTCTTTTCATGCAACCAATCCACACCAAAGTTTTCTTTTATTTTTCCATGTCTTTGTGATTCTTTTGAACATAGAAGAACACTCGTTTTCTTTCTTCACCACTTAACCGTAAAGCTTCTATCGCGAGCTCTCCCTAAGGATCGACCCGTAATAGTTCATACTACTACGGTGATTCGGAAGGAGTACATAAACATTGTGAATACATTCTTGGAGTTTTGAGCGTCACATTCGAACAAAGAAGGTTGACTCTAAACCCTCTATCTCTGAATTGAGTAAACTCCTTCCTTCCGAACAAATTTTTGGCGCCGTTGCCGGGGAGAGCAACGGTTTACATTTAATTGAAGAACTAAACGAGTTTTCTTCTCTGTTGCAGGTTACAGGTTGACGAAACAGGAAAAATAGCATTGCAGTAATATATAAGTGGCCTTGGGCCTCTGCTCTCGAAAGCAGAAGACCAAGTGGCCTCGTATTTGCCGCGATTTCTCGGCCAAAGCCGCGGATCCGCGGCAATGATGAGTTGACTACTAATCTGTTTTTGTGCAGGGTTGCTTGCTTTGCAAAAATATAGCTGCTGCAATTCTAAATTCTTGTATGCTTTCACCATATTCCTGCTAATAATCAACAGTAAAACATTTGTTGTAAAGATAATAATTGATTAGACGTTTGCATTTTTAGGCACGTGTCTTTTCAATTCATTTACTTTACTGTTGAAGAGTGCTGGAGCAAGGTACGTTCGCATTGCATATCGAATAGGACTCACTTCTTGGTTGATTTACATCGCTTTGAGTGAACCTTGTTTGTATATACTGTACACTTGCATCAAATTGATTTTAAGGGCACCACCCAATAAGGTGGGGGATTTCATCACCCTTTCCTTGGCCCAAAAATCATTTTCTAAGCACTCACAATCCCAAACTTTTAATAAAATCTGATAGACGTTGGCCCTAAGGACATCCGGACTCAGTAGGAGATCGGCTGAAGTTGGAAATTGCTGTTGATTCATACTCCAGTCAAATCAGTATCTAAGGCTGGGGATTAAGAGGTTAAGCCTCGAAGATACCGTGATTTGGCGTAATTAAGGCCTGTTTCTTACGCACGGATACCTCCCACCGTATTTTGCCCCTACCTGGCTGATTAGCCGTGGTCTGATTCAAGCAACAACCTTCTTTGGTTCATCGAACAGTTAGGAGTCGTCTAGGTCAAGGTATCCTAGATAGCTTGTGATTGCTTTTTCTTTTATTGTTTGTTATTTTCATTTTCTTTTCGCTGGTGTGATCGGTGAACGTTGTTTGTGATTGTGTATGCAAGGTGGTACCGGGATCCAGATTCTGCAAGACTTGTTAGAATTTCTACACTTGCACAAATACCACAACTTGACACAATCCCAATAATGGCAAACAACACTTCGCTTCAAGATAAATTCTACCCGATTCGCACTTCACTTCCATCATGCATTCTTCTCCCTGTGACTAATGGAAATAATTTTGAGCTAAAGCCACAATTCATCAGCACTCTTCCCCGATTTCATCGCTTAGAATCCGAGGATGCGTATTTCTTTATTCGAGAGTTTGAAGAAGTATGTGTAATGATGAGAATTTCCCAATTGACTGAGGATGCTGTTAGACTATGGTTCATACCTTTTGCGCTGAAAGACATAGCTAAGAAATGGCTTTACAATCTTCCCGCCAGTTCGATTTCTTCATGGGATGATTTTGTAAAAGTCTTTCTTAAGAAATTTCATCCCATTCACAAGACAGCTCTCATGAGAAAAAACATCATGCAATTCAAGCAAGAATCAAACGAACCCTTCTGGAAATATTTCGAACGCTTCAAAGACTTTCTAGCCTTATGTCCTCATCACGGCATAGAGAAATGGCGGCAATGCCAAATTATCTATGACGGACTTGATTATCAAAAAAAGACGCTCCTTGAATCCATGAGCCAAGGGGAATTTTTAAAGAAAGATGAGAATCAGGGGTGGGATCTCTTTGAAGCCTTAGCTGAGAAAACAATTCAGTGGGAATCATGTCCAGATAAACCCACTCCCACCACTTCCAGAACCGGTATGCATTCCATAGAATCCTCTATAGCTGCTGAGGCTAAAATAACCTAATTAATAATGAGGATAGAACTGCTTGAATTAAGGGAACATTCTGCTGTGAACCAGGTCAACCCATCACCTGTGGTCAAACCGGGTTGCACTTATTGCCATGATCTCAACCATGTATTCGAGGAGTGTCCTTTATACCAGTCTCAATCATATCAGGAGAACACGAATGCTGTTTATACCAGACCCCATCACAATACATACTCCAATACGTACAATCTGGGATGGCAAAACCATCCAAATTTTTCATGGAGTCAGTCTGGTCCTAAGCAATCTAGGCAATCATTTCCAAATCAATATCATGCTCAGCCTCCTCAACCCAGTTTCAATCAAAATCCACCGAATTTTCACCCATATTAGAGTCCACCACATCACCAAACAAACTTCCAGCCTTCTTATCAACAACATCAACCCCAAAATAATTCAGACAGGAGAATATTAGAGTTGGAAAAAATGATAGAAACCCTAGCAAAGACCCAGCATCAGGATATGAACAAAGTACAGGTCCAGCTTGGGCAACTGGCTAATTCTTTAAATGAGAGACAAAAAGGAATACTTCCAAGCCAGCCAGTGCCCAATCCAAAACATCACTTCCCTTTGCATGAAGTGGAAGACATGGGCCCCAGTTAGTGCAACACTATTCATATCCTGAGATCCGGGAAGCGGGTAGATAACAAGGTTTCTAATCCACCCACCAAATCAGTGTCCAAACCTCCTGTCCCAGTGCAACCAACTCAAGACAATCCATCTTCCAGTTTTGATCATCAAATTTCAAAGAAAAAGGGAAAGAAAAGTAGATGAGCAACCATACAAGCCTGTTGTACCATTTCCAAATAGGCTAGCAAATCCAAACCGAATGCTCATATGGAGAAGATCAGAGAAATATTTAACCAGGTCCAAATCAATGTGCCTCTTCTTGATGCAATACAACAAGTCCCCTCATATGCAAAATTTTTAAAGGAAATGTGCACCAAGAAGAGAAAATACAAGTCCCTAAGAAAGTCTTCCTAACCTCAAACATCAGTGAGTTGCTCACTGGGCCAATTCCTGTGAAATACAAGGACCTAGGGAGCCCAACCATCTCTTGTATCATAGAACAGACTATAATCAATAGGGCATTGCTTGATTTGGGAGCCAGTATCAATCTCCTTCCCTTTTCTGTATATCAACAACTAGGGTTAGGCGATCTCCGTCCGACCCAAATGACGATATAACTGGCTGATCGCTCTGTGAAGAGACCCAAAGGGGAAATTCATGATATCCTTGTCAGAGTTGGGGAGTTCATTTACCCGATAGATTTCATAGTTCTTGAGACACAACCTGTGTCTAACACTAATCATAGGGCTCAAACTCCTGTTATCCTGGGGCGACCATTCCTTGCTACAGCAAATGCCATCATCAATTGTAGGAATGGATCCATGAGGCTAACATTTGGCGACATGACTCGAGAAATGAATGTCTTCAATGTAGATAAACAACCTCGTAAGACAAGAGATCAAACATACGAGGTAAACTTTGTCAAAAACAATTGTGAGGAAGAGCGTGACGATTCAGAAGATGAGTTATTGTTTCTTAAGGAATTATTTCAAAATGAATGCAACCATCTTGATGTGGAAGATCCGAATGTTCGAGTACCCTTCCAGAAGGGGAAACTGATGAGGAAAAGATAGTGTGAAGTATATGCACAGATATTATGTAAAAGAGAGAAGGTTTAGAGCCAACCTTAGTGCTTGATCACTACACAAATGTATTCCAAATGATTAATGTATCCTTTCCAATCTCCGTAGTAGCAAAGAGCTCTACGGGTCGATCCTCGAGGAGAGCTCACGATGGAAGTTTTACGGTTTGTAATGAAGAAAAGAAAACGAAGATTCTTCTTTGTTTTTAAACAAATGTAAAAAGCATGGAAAAGAAAATGAAAGAATATGTGGATTTGTGCATGATGAAAAGAGAGTCAAAAGATCTTTGGAGATTTGTATTGCTAAGAAAGAAAGCTAGTAAAGAAAATGTTTAGAAAACTTTAAATGAGAAAGGCCATGGCTAGCTAACTTTACTCCTTTGCTAACTTACTAAGCTCAATGGTGATGCATGATTGCCTCATGTTGATTCATTGGCAATAGAGATAACTTGTTTGTTTGGTCAAGTATTTTCCCGCTTGGAAGATGAGTGTTCTTCTTGATCTTAGCTTGTAGCCTCATATTGATTCATTGGCTCTCAAGATAGATTTTCTATGGTGGACTTCAAGGAGTGTCACTCAAGGGATGCTAAGGAAGAAGATACAACATTCATTAGTCATTCAAGGCATAACAACAAATTAGTTTGAAGTAAAGAAGTTGTTCTACAAATAGCATATGTTTGGTTATCCATCTCCATGTTCCATCAAGGCACTTGTTCTAGACAAGGCTCTAAATGAGGCACACATGAATCATATGGAGTATGAACAAGCATTTCCCAAGTGAAAGCAACTCTACTTCCTTAGAAAGCAAAAGAGACATTAACAATGCAAGTATAGAATTTAGCAATCACTCAAAGAGTTAGAAGTTAGAAAGATAAGTTGTTAGCTAGCCATGTAAGAGAGATTTAGCTATCCATTGCAAGAGAAACTAAGCAACAATTCATCATGAAAATAGAAATGCAATAGAAGTAATGCAAGAAAGTAAAGCGAAGTACTAGAGATTGTAAAGAGAAGAAGGAAGCCTTGATTAATCCTTGCTTACAAGTAATGTCACCTCCTTGCTTACAAGCTCTCAAAAACACTCTTTTTTCTCTCTTTAACAGAATCTCTAGGAGGAAGAAGAGGAAGAACTAAAACCTAAAGAGAATACCAACACTTTCTTACAAAATACAAGCTTTTCCCCTAATCTCCCTTCCTCCTTTGTGCAGGCCCTGGTACTGTATTTATAGGCCTCAGAGAGAAGCATCTAGAGCCCAGGTTGTTGGAGAGAAATCCGGGCTTCAACAACCTTGTAACCGCCGTGGACACGCGGCAATATCCTGGAATATGCGGCAAAATCCAGGCCGTTCAGGCTGATCTTTCTGTTACAGGTTTGTTACAGGTTGTTAGCCACGTGGACCTTCTGGAAGTCTGAGCTAGCGCGTATAATTCTTCAGATCCTGGGCTCAATCTTGGGCTTTGATTTAATCTCCTTTAATTCTTGATAATTAAAGAGATTTTGGGCCTTTTCTCATTTAAGATGTGGACCTGCAAAAATAGAGAGAAAAGGATTAAAAATCACATTTTTATTTACAATATGCATGGTATGGAAGTGGTAAAATATGTAAAAATGAATAACAATCACACCCCCATACCTAGCTTTTGCTCGTCCTCGAGCAAAAAAGAAAGAAAAAGAAAATCCTAACTAGTTTATTACACCACTTTCGTAGGTGACACGATTGCACTGAGCACGTGCAACAAGCCGTTAAACCTCTAGGTTACCCTAGAGGAGGAGTGTTGTCTCCTGAGGGTTTTCAGCGGATTGCACCCACAAAATTCATAAAGAAAAATAAAAGGGTTAGTGAAAATTTTGATCCATGTTTTAAAGATTCTCACTTAAGTTATAGGTTTCAGGTTACCCTAAACTTGTCATTCCTTTTAAAGCGTCTATTTGGAGTTTTGTTTTCATCTTAGGTTAAGTTTTTAGGGAAAAGATCAAAAATCGGATTTTGCATCACTCCTAGGATATATACATCTATAAATATGAAGGATCTTTCTTAGACTAAGTTCATTTATTTACTAATATATATAACTTTTTTTATTTATATATACAATATTTCTTTTTTTTTATTTATTTTTCTTAGCATCCTTAGGCTTTCTAGTTTACCCTTGTAATGAGTCTCTTACTGATGACTCCCAAACCAGACGGTCTTAGGGCACCAGATGAGAAAACATCCCTCGGGTTCGATGACTCGAGTAAAAAAGGCCACGAAGGAATTTAAGGACTTAACCACCTTTAGGCGTGATTGGCAATGCTTCTTGAGGCACGACTAACCAGCTTAATCAGTGGCTAAGTAATTATTATTTATTTATATACATATTTTTTTCTATTTTTTTATTATATATATGTAAATAAAGTCACAAAGTTTTTGATTAATCCTTCAATATGTTTAATGTATATATCCTAAAGAAAGAATTAAAATCTAGTAATTTTTCTAATCCTTTATTACTTAACCTAAAAATCTAACAAAACTCCTCTTTTCGACTTATAATTAGAAATCTTAGTTTAGAGCTTCCTTAATCCCTAAAGTTAAGTTTGATTCTTTAAACATGGATCAAGAATTTCCTTTTTTTTATTATTTTTTTGCTAAAAAAATAAAATCTAACAAGAAAATAGAAAATCTATAAAGAAAGGTAAAATCTAAAAGAAAATAAAAACCTAAAAAGAAAGTGAAAATCCTAAAAATAAAAATAAAAAGCCTAAAAAGAAAATGAAAAATCCTAGGTTAGCGTCTACCCCCCCATACCTATCTCATGCATTGTCCCCAATGTATGCAAGATAAAATGATGCATGAAATAGGTAAAGGTATGAAGCTACTCCCTCCGTCGCTTTGGATCAGCAGTGGTGCTAGGTCCAGCCGACTGTGATTGTCTTAGCGCACCCTCGATACTATCCAACCTAGAGGATTGCTCCTCTACCTTCTTCCTAAGACGAACCTGCCCCCGAAAGATCTTCTTCATGCCCCGCCAGATGGTGGACATGAAGGCACGTGAATCAGATGGGGGATCCTGCCTCCAAAATTGCGGCTCATCTTCTTCCTCTAAGCTTTCCTCCGAAGAGGACTCCACTGGAATATCTTCGGGTTGGACACTAGGTGTCCAAACCGCGTGCAAACAACTGTTATACGAACTGGTGGGTCTCTCTGCAGTAATAAACACTCGGTCAAAAGAATCAAAGACATCGTCTGGTAGGAAGGTCCTACACAGACGAGTAATCAGGATGGGATGGGAATATTTGGCACCCCGAGTGCGGGAGGAATTGGCAAGGATTGCGTGAAAGATGGCTTTATTTAAACAGACCGTGTGTTGTCGAGTCATCAAATCATGAATTATTTGCAACACTGGTCTGTTAAAGGATGTGACATGTTCAAGCCCTAAAATGTTGCGTTGGATCCAGCGTCCAACGCAGTACACATTTCGAAAGGTGGTGTTGGCTTTGGGCCCACGGTCCTGCTCTGTGCAGCGAGCCCCCATGATTGTAATTTGTCTATCAGTGGTAGGGGGTCGCTATGATGGGGGTGACTTGGGACATGAGTAATTTCCTCAAGGAGAGGAATTGTGATAAAGATGTTCCCTAACGGCATATGGACTACAAATTGGTATGTCTCATAACTAATAGATGCATGATCTAGTGCATTATAGAATGTAGTGACTAGGTCAGGGCAGTAATATGCATCATTTTCACTGTTATCATATACCAAAGAATACCAATTCCAAGCATGTAATCGATCAACAAATATGTGTCCATACCCCCATGATCATTCAGAATTTTTGAAAAATCTTTTTCCACAAACAGTTTTGGGGCCATGTGTAATAGTGTAAATTAAGGCAATGGATCTAGAGAGGAAAGATCAAACCGCCCCCGGAGTTCGTGGGGGGAAATCCAAAGTCGGGTGTGCAGAGGGCACAGGAAGAAGAATTCGGTTGATCGTGCACTAGATCAGCCACCAATGGAAATTTTCGATCGGCCAGAAATTTTTCGGCGCTCCAACTGCTGCAGGATAGCCGCAAATTTGCGGCAAAAGTAGCAGAATTGCGGCAGGAATGAGAAATCTGGGGAAGACAAAAATTTGTAGGGGTTGGCGCTTGCAGCAGGGTTTCAGATCTGGGAGTGAGTTGCGTTTGAGGGAGGAGGGATAGATGAAGAGAATATTTATAGGAGAGGGAAGTAGAATGAGTTTTCCAACTTTAACCCTAGGTTAAAAGTGAATTTACAAGCCTAGGGATATGGAATCTTGAAAAATGAGTTTGACCCTAGGGAAGAGATGTAAAGACCTAGGAATTTGAATTTGAAAAGTTGTGAAACTCCTTTAAGCACATAAGTCCCTCATTTTTTTATTATTATTATTTATTTTTTAATTTTATTTACAAAAGTGTACAAAAGAATTATTTACAAAAAATATTTACAAGTGTGACCCTCACCTAGGATTTTCTTTGGTCTTTTCCCCTGGCCCGTTTCCCATCATTCCAGTGTGTTTGTTTGCGCGGGCTCAGTTGGGAAACGTATTGAATTATTTTCTTAGCCCTAGGTGTTTCCAGATTCAATTGTTTGTTGTCATTCATGCTCATTCCACCACATTGTTCACTAAAAAATTCCTTGTCACCACTTTCACTCTGAATCTCATTACTTCCAATGTTAAGGAATTTCAGCTCCTCTCCATACAATTCTTCAAAATTCAGGTCAACATTTTCCTTAGGAAGTGTACAATCAGTTAACCTACCCCGAGTTGGCTCATCCAAACACATGAGCTCATCAGCGAAAAGGTCTTCAAAGGATATGTCAATTGGAGGTCTTGAACTATATCCTCGTGGGATACAGTCACAGTTGGCTCAGTGAAAGTGAAAATATCCAAGTCAACTTTCCCCTTTTGAAAGGGTATTCGGATAACAGGATTTTTCACTTCAAAAGAATCACAAACTTGTGACTCATCTTTCCTTATTTCCTCACAATTGTCTCTAATAAAGCTGACCTCAAATGTTTGATCTTTTGTTTTATGAGGCTGTGTGTGGAAGACATTCATTTCACGAGTCATGTCACCAAAGGTTAACCTCATTGATCCATTCCGGCAATTGATGATGGCATTTGCGGTAGTCAGAAATGGTCGTCCCAAAATGACAGGAGTTTGAGCCCTTTGATTGGAATTAGACACAGGTTGTGTCTCAAGGACTACAAAATCTACAGGGTATATGAACTCTCCAACTTTGACAAGGACATTGTGAATTTCCCCCTTGGGTTTCTTGACAGAACGATCAGCCAATTGTATGGTCATTTGGGTAGGGAGAAGATCGCCTAACCCTAATTGTTGGTACACAGAAAAAGGTAGGAGATTGATGTTGGCCCCTAAATCAAGCAGTGCCCTATTGATGGTAGTCTGTCCTATGATGCATGAAATGGTGGGGCTCCCTGGGTCTTTGTATTTAACAGGAGTTGGACCAGTGAGCAACTCGCTAATGGTTGATGCTAGGAAGACTTTCTTAGGGACTTGTGTTTTCCTCTTCTTGGTGCACATTTTCTTTAAGAATTTGGCATATGATGGCACTTGTTGTATGGCATCAAGAAGAGGGACATTGATTTGGACCTTGTTGAACATTTCTTTTATCTTCTCCATGTGAGCATTTGACTTGTGATTTGTAAGCCTATTTGGAAATGGTACAATAGGCTTATAAGGTTGCTCATCTACCTTTTCTTTACCCTTGGCTTTTGAAGTTGATGGCTCTGTACTAGAAGATGGTTTGTCAGAAGCTGGTTGCATTGGGACAGTAGGTTTTGGGTTTGGTACTGGATGGGATGAGTGACTAGAAACCTTATTGTCTATTTGTTTTCCAGATCTCAGGGTATGAATAGCATGACAATGACTTGGGCCCGTGTCTTCCACTTCATGCAAAGGGAAGTGATGTTTGGGATTTGGCAATGGCTGGCTTGGAAGTATACCTTTTTGTCTCTCATTTACAGAATTAGCCAATTGCCCAATTTGGACCTGAACTTTATTCATATCCTGTTGATAGTTCTTTGTAAAGGTTTCTAACATTTTCCTCAACTCCGATATTTCTGAATCATTCTGGGGTGGATGTTGATAATATGGAGACTGGAAGTGTGTTTGGTAGTATGGTGGGTTCTGAAAAGATTGTGATTGTGGTGGACTTTGAGATGGATGAACATTCTGTGAATTATGATTGAAACTGGGTGGGTGAGACTGAGCATTATAAGGATGTGGAAATGGTGGCCTATGATGCTCAGGACCAGACTGACTCCACGAAAAATTTGGATGGTTTCGCCATCCCGAATTGTATGTGTTGGAGTATGGATTGTGAGGGGGTCTGGTAAATGTTACATTCGTGTTCTCCTGATATGATTGGGCTGATACAATGGACACTCCTCAAAGACATGGTTGAGATCATGACAGTAAGTGCAACCCGGTTTGATCAGAGATGATGGGTTGACCTGATTGACCACAAAATTTCCCCTTGACTCAAGCAGTTCTATCCTCTTCATCAATTGTGTGATCTTAGCTTCCGCAGCTATAGAGGATTCTATGGAGTACATACCAGTTCTGAAAGTGGTGGAAGTGGGTTTATCTGGGTATGACTCCCACTGAATGGTTTTCTCAGCTAAGGCTTCAAAGAGATCCCACCCCTGATTCTCATCTTTCTTCAAAAATTCCCCTTGGTACATGGATTCAAGGAGGGTTTTCGTTTGGTAATCTAGACCGTCATAGATAATCTGGCATTGACGCCATTTCTCTATGCCGTGATGAGGACATAGGGCTAGAAGGTCTTTGAAACGCTCAAAATATTTCCAGAAAGGTTCGTGTGATTCCTGCTTGAATTGCATGATATTCTTTCGCATGAGAGCTATTTTGTGGATGGGATAGAATTTCTTAAGAAAGACTTTTACAAAATCATCCCATGAAGATATGGAACTGACGGGAAGATTGTAAAGCCATTTCTTAGCTAAATCCTTAAGTGCAAAAGGTATGAACCTTAACCTAATAGCATCCTCGGTCAGTGGGGAAATTCTCATCATTACACATACTTCTTCAAACTCTCGAATGAAGAGGTACGCGTCCTCAGACTCTAGACTATGAAATCGGGGAAGTGTATTAATGAATTGCGGTTTCAGCTCGAAGTGATTTCCATTGGGTTCAGGGAGAAGAATGCATGATGGCAGGGAGGTGCGAATCGGATAGAATCGATCTTGAAGTGAAACGTTGTTTTCCATTGTGTCAAGTGGTTGTGTAAGTGCAAGTGTAGAAAGTCTAACAAGTCTCGCAGAATTTGGATCACGGAACCACTCTTGCATATATAGTCACAAACAACGTGCACCGATCACACCAGCGAAAAACAAAAAATGAAAATAACAAACAATAAAAGAAAAATCAATCCAAGCTATCTAGGATTCCTGGACCTAGACGACTCCTAACAGATTAGATTGTCCATGGGAGGTTTAGTGTAGACTTTGACTACAAGCTAATCAGCCAGGTAAGGGCAAGGTTGTTGGGAGGTTTTCCGTCAAAGACGTTCCTTAATTAAGTAACCACCAACCTTCGGGCTTTCGGCCCTCAATCCCTTTCCTAGACACTGATTTTACAAAAGTCAATTTCCAACACTTTTCCCCCTTAGGATAATCTCCTAAGTGAGTCCGAATGTCCCTAGGGCCAACGTCTATCAAATTTTATTACAAGCTTGAGATTGTGAGTGCTTGGAAAATGATTTTCGGGCTAAGGAAAGGGTGATGAAATCCCCCACCTTATCTTATTTATGGGTGATGCCCTTAAAATCAGTTTGGTGCAAGTGTACAATTATAAACAAACAAGGTTCACTCAAAGCTATAAAAATCAAACAAGGAGTGAGGCCTATTCAATATGCAATGCACACGTACCTTGCATCGAGCACTCTTCAACAGTAAAATAAAAGAATTGAAAAGACACGTGCCTAGAAATGCAAATGTCTAATCAATTTTTAACTTTGCAACCAATTTTTTTACTGTTGATTATTAGCAGATATAAGGTGAAGCATACAAGAATTTAAGTATTGCAGCAGCTGTATTTTGCAGAGCAAGCAACCTTGCAGAAATCTTGTTAGTAGTTCACTCCTCCTTGCCGCAGAACTGCGGCTTTTGCCCAGATTCTGCGGCAATTCAGAGGGCAACTGGTCTCTGCTTTCGAGAGCAGAGGCCTAGAGCCACTTATATGTTTCTGCAATGCAAATTTTCCTGTTTTCTTCACCTATAACCTGCAACAGAGAAGAAGATTCGTTTAGTTCTTCACTTGAAATCAAAAACTGTTGCTTTCCCCAGTAACGGCGCCAAAAATTGATGAGGAAAAGATAGTGTGAAGTATATGCACAGATATTATGTAAAAGAGAGAAGATTTAGAGCCAACCTTAGTGCTTGATCACTATACAAATGTATTCCAAATGATTAATGTATCCTTTCCAATCTCCGTAGTAGCAAAGAGCTCTACGGGTCGATCCTCGAGGAGAGCTCACGATGGAAGTTTTACGGTTCGTAATGAAGAAAAGAAAACGAAGATTCTTCTTTGTTTTTAAACAAATGTAAAAAGCATGGAAAAGAAAATGAAAGAATATGTGGATTTGTGCATGATGAAAAGAGAGTCAAAAGATCTTTGGAGATTTGTATTGCTAAGAAAGAAAGCTAGTAAAGAAAATGTTTAGAAAACTTTAAATGAGAAAGGCCATGGCTAGCTAACTTTACTCCTTTGCTAACTTACTAAGCTCAATGGTGATGCATGATTGCCTCATGTTGATTCATTGGCAATAGAGATAACTTGTTTGTTTGGTCAAGTATTTTCCCGCTTGGAAGATGAGTGTTCTTCTTGATCTTAGCTTGTAGCCTCATATTGATTCATTGGCTCTCAAGATAGATTTTCTATGGTGGACTTCAAGGAGTGTCACTCAAGGGATGCTAAGGAAGAAGATACAACATTCATTAGTCATTCAAGGCATAACAACAAATTAGCTTGAAGTAAAGAAGTTGTTCTACAAATAGCATATGTTTGGTTATCCATCTCCATGTTCCATCAAGGCACTTGTTCTAGACAAGGCTCTAAATGAGGCACACATGAATCATATGGAGTATGAACAAGCATTTCCCAAGTGAAAGAAACTCTACTTCCTTAGAAAGTAAAAGAGACATTAACAATGCAAGTATAGAATTTAGCAATCACTCAAAGAGTTAGAAGTTAGCAAGATAAGTTGTTAGCTAGCCATGTAAGAGAGATTTAGCTATCCATTGCAAGAGAAACTAAGCAACAATTCATCATGAAAATAGAAATGCAATAGAAGTAATGCAAGAAAGTAAAGCGAAGTACTAGAGATTGTAAAGAGAAGAAGGAAGCCTTGATTAATCCTTGCTTACAAGTAATGTCACCTCCTTGCTTACAAGCTCTCAAAAACACTCTTTTTTCTCTCTTTAACAGAATCTCTAGGAGGAAGAAGAGGAAGAACTAAAACCTAAAGAGAATACCAATACTTTCTTACAAAATACAAGCTTTTCCCCTAATCTCCCTTCCTCTTTTGTGCAGGCCCTGGTACTGTATTTATAGGCCTCAGAGAGAAGCATCTAGAGCCCAGTTGTTGAAGAGAAATCCGGGCTTCAACAACCTTGTAACCGCCGTGGACACGCGGCAATATCCTGGAATATGCGGCAAAATCCAGGCCGTTCAGGCTGATCTTTCTGTTACAGGTTTGTTACAGGTTGTTAGCCACGTGGACCTTCTGGAAGTCTCAGCTGGCGCGTATAATTCTTCAGATCCTGGGCTCAACCTTGGGCTTTGATTTAATCTCCTTTAATTCTTGATAATTAAAGAGATTTTGGGCCTTTTCTCATTTAAGATGTGGACCTGCAAAAATAGAGAGAAAAGGATTAAAAATCACATTTTTATTTACAATATGCATGGTATGGAAGTGGTAAAATATGTAAAAATGAATAACAATCAGAAACTTAATTTGAATATCTTCACTTTCAAAGAGCCAACAATGAGTGTAATCAATGAGGATATCATTAATGAACCTCCAATTGACATACTTTTTTAAGACCTCTTCAAGGACGAGCTCATGTATCTAGATAAACCAACTCAGGATATTTTGATTAATGGCACATATCCAGGGGAAAGTGTTGACCTCAGTTTTGAGGAATTATATGAGGCTGAGTTGAAATTTCTTGGAATGCAGAATACAGAAATTTCAAAGGAGAAAAGTGATGATGGTGGCAAGTTTTTTAAAGAGCATTATGGTGATATGAGAATGAACAACCTTAAGCAATTGAAACTGGAGACGCCTAAGGCTCAGAGAATAATTCAACTCGTTTCCCAACTGAGCCCTCTAAAACGGACCCATTGGAATGATGGGAAATGGGCTAGAGGGATACGACCAAAAGAAGTCTAGGCGATGGACACACTTCATGTACATATTCCTTGTAAATAATTTTTTTTACCCTTTTTGTAAAAAAAAATAAATAAAAAAATTTAATAATGATAATAAAAAAATAATAATAATAAAAATAAATAAAAAATTCTGGACTTTGGTGCTAATTTGCACAAAGAGTCCTATTTTCTTCATAACCCCTTTTTCAACTAATCCTAGGTTTGTAAATATTTCATCTCACCTAGGGTTATTTTTGAACTTCTATCTTTTACCTCCTTATAAATTCCCTCTACCCTACCTTTTTTCCCTCAGACCCCAGAACGAATTTCAGATCTGAACTCCCTCCTCAAACCGTCGCTCCCAGAAATTTTCCGATCCCCAACTTCCTCTAGCCAGCCGCGTTTGCGCGACTTTTGCCGCAGATCCGCGGCTTTCCTGACATTGCTAGAGCGCCGCCAAATTGCTGGCCATCGATTTTCTCTGCCGATTTCTGATCTGGTGGCCGACTGTCAATAATCCTCATCCAGTGCCCTCTGCAACCTGTTATTGGTTCCCCCACGTAATCCGGGGGTGGTTTGAATTTCCATCTCTCAATTTCCTATTCTAGATCTCCATTGTTAAGCATGGCACCTAGTATATTTGCTGAAAAGGATTTTTCAAAAATTTTATGTGATCATGGTGGGTATGGACATATATTCATTGATAGGATAAGGGCTTGGGATTGGTATTCATTGGTGTATGATAATACTGAGCATGATGCATTCTACTGTCCTGATTTAGTATCATTGTTCTATAACTCTCTTGATCATGCATCAGTGGATATAAACACGTATCAATTTACAGTCAACATGCCTTTAGGAGACATATTCATAACACTCCCTCTCCTTGAGGAACTCACACATGTCCTGAAAATCACCTAGAGGGGGGTGAATAGGTGATTATGCTAATCAATGCAAACTTAAAAAATTTATGATGCAACAAGTGAATATAACTATGAAAATTAAGAGCAAGTACAATATGAATCAAGTAGATAAAGCAATATAAAGTTAGCAAGAATTAAGAGCAAGTAAGAATAAACCAAACGCAAACACGAGAAATTTTTCCGAGGTTCGAGCACCCAGCTCTACGTCCCCGCCTTCACCCAGAAGGATTTCTAACAACTATAGTATCACAAAGAATTACAACCAACGGAGTACCCAACTCCACAACTTTAAGTACAAGTTCTCTCTTGGTGATCAAAAGATCACAAACTATCTTTTGTAAACTCGTCTTTCCCTTACAAGACCCTGTAGAATAATGATTAGTATTGAAGCTCAAATAGTGTAAGTGAAAAAGGAAATGAACTAGAGAGAGTTTAGAAAATGAAACTTTAGCGATGAGAGAATCTTCAGCACGAAAACCAAGAACCAAACTCTCTTGAAAACTTTTGAAGACTTTGAAACTTTTGTATATAGCTTGATTGTTTTTCTTGTTGTTGTGAAAAACATAACCCTAATCACCACTATTTATAGGATAGGGCTAGGGATCAAAAGGTAAACTCATATAATATCAATAAGGAAGATTTTGACCTATAAAATATCCCCTAAATCCGTTTAAAAACAAAAAACATCAATTAAAATGTGTTTAAAAAACTAGCTGTTATGGCTGAAACGGCTACCTCGGTCGGCCGGCCGGTCGACCGTGATTCAAATAAAAAGAGCCATTGCAGGCTGTCGGTCGACCGCCCGGTCGGCCGAAACAAACAGAGAGTGGCACCACTTCAGTCGGCCAGCCGCCCGGTCGACCGAAGGGCTCCGGTCGATAGTCCGGTCGACCGATAAACATGTACACTGATACATCAAAATAGACAGAATACCAGTCGACTGGGTCGGTCGACCGGTTTGACCTGACATAGTGACGGTCGACCGGTCGGTCGACCGGCTCAGGCCAAAAGCTGAAACTCAAACACAATTTTAAGGAGATTTTGATATGTAATAAAATATTTTTGATATGAAACATGTATAATGATTAAAATAGAGTTTATAAACAGAAGACTTTATATTAAAATATTTTGTATATCTTTATAGGGAATATATCTAGGAAAGGCATGTGCGCAAAAACGTGTGTGTTGGAGCTTCAATCCTATTCACTATTCTTTAACAAAACTACAAAAATTAGAAACAAAACTAATGAATTATCTTGATCAATCTTGAAGTCTTGAGCCATGTAAAGTCTTGCTAGAGCCTTCTCTTCTATAATCCTTCCTTGATGTGCCATAAGACTTCTTTACTCCATGAATCCTAGAAGATCTTTACAATAGCTAAGCAATGGCTTCCAAACATGATACAAAACCTGAAACTTATCTTGAATAAACTTATTAGTACCAACTAGCTCTTATTTGTTTTGTTATCATCAAAACTCTAAACAAATAGAGAGTGTAACCTTTTGGGCCAACAATCTCCCCCTTTTTGATGATGACAAAACAAATAGGCTTTGTTAAAAATAAAGGAGAGGTCTAAGCTCCCCCTCAAATTATGCTATATTTACACAATTAAAAAAATGCAATATGCAAGCAAAAACCATGAAACTAAAAATCATGAGGTATAAAACACTTGCAAAACACTCAAACTTTAAATACAAGAAAATCATAAACACTTTGTAAAAACAAACTCAAACCTTATTCTCCCCTTTTTGTCATACATCAAAAAGGATAAAAACTTTTATTCAATAACACAATCATTAAGTTCACCAAAAATAAAGGAGAATCTAGCAAAATCAAGTGGTTTAGTGAAAATATCGGCAAGTTGCAAATCCGTAGAAACATAATCAATATCTATATCACCTTTCTCAAAATGATCTCTATGAAAGTGATGCCTAATCTCAATGTGCTTGGTCTTACTATGTTGATTTGCATTTTGGTCATATGAATAGTACTAGTATTATCACAAAAGATTTTTATATGATCATAATGCAAATCAAAATCAAGGAGAGTATGTTTCATCCAAAGGACTTGTGCACAACAAGCCCCCGCTGCAACATACTCCGCCTCGGTGGTTGAGAGAGCTACAGAATTTTGTTTCCTAGAGGACCATGAAACAAGACAATTACCAAGAAATTGACATGACCCACTAGTACTCTTTCTATCTACTCTACAACCCGCATAGTCAGCATCCGAATAACTTGTCATTGAAAAATCTCTGGTTTTCGGATACCATAGACCCATTCCAATTGTGCCCTTAATATAACGAATGATGCGTTTTACCACAATAAGATGAGACTCTTTAGGACACGATTGGAATCTAGCACAGAGACACACACTAAACATGATGTCCGGCCTACTTGTCGTCAAATATAACAAACTTCCTATCATGCTTCTATATAACTTAATATCAACACATTTACCTTGTTCATCCTTATCAAGCTTGGTTGTAGTTGCCATGGGAGTGTTGCAAACTTTTGAGCTTTCAAGTCCAAACTTCTTTACGAGTTCCTTTGCATACTTGACTTGACATATGAAATTCCCATCTCGCAATTGCTTGATTTGGAGTCCAAGGAAGAAATTCAATTCACCCATGGAAGACATTTCAAACTCACTTTGCATAACCTTTTCAAACTCCTTGCATAAAAGCTCATTAGTAGAACCAAAGATTAAATCATCAACATAAATTTGCACAATTAAAATATCATTATCAACATGCTTAGTAAAAAGAGTTGTGTCTACTTTGCCTTCAACAAAATCATTTGAAATTAGAAAACTAGAAAGCCTTTCATACCAAGCTCTTGGAGCTTGTTTCAATCCATACAAAGCTTTATCAAGTATAAAAACAAAATTAGGATGAACACGATCAACAAAACCGGGAGGTTGTTCAACATAAACTTCTTCATTTATAAAACCATTTAAAAATGCACTTTTCACATCCATTTGAAAAAGTTTAAAATTTTTGAAAGATGCAAAAGCTAGTGTTATCCGTATGGCTTCAAGCCGTGCTACGGGTGCAAAGGTCTCCTCAAAGTCAATTCCTTCAACTTGAGTGTAACCTTGGGCCACTAACCTAGCTTTATTCCTAATAACATTTTCGAACTCATCCAACTTGTTTCTAAAGATCACTTAGTACCAATTATTGGTCTATCGTGGGGCCTAGGAACAAGATGCCAAACTTGGTTGCGCTCAAATTGATTGAGTTCCTCTTGCATGGCTAGCAACCAATATGAGTCCGTCTCGGCTTCGAGAATGCTTTTGGGTTCAAAATGAGAAATGAATGCAAAGTTACCGCATAAGTCATGGAACTTGGAGCGAGTTGTTACCCCCTTTGATACATCACTTATGATGAGTTCCTTGGGGTGATTTGTAGCATATCTCTAATCTTTAGGAAGCGGTTGAGAGCTTTCCTCTTTATCCTCTTGAACATCACCAATGGGTTCTTGCTTCTCTTCTTGAGCGGGTGAGTCCTTCAAGGATAGTCTCTCCATGTCTTCACTTAATGGGTCAATTTCTACAACATTCTCAACAACCACATTAGATTCTTCAAATTTAACATGCATGGATTCTTCAATAGTTTGGGAAGATCTATTGAATACTCTATATGCTTTACTAGTAGAAGAATATCCAACAAAAATAGCTTCATAAGCCTTAGCATCAAATTTACCCAAGTTATCTTTAGTATTCAAAACAAAACACTTGCATCCAAAATTTTGAAATATGAAACATTAGGTCTTCTAGAATGATACATTACAAAAGATGTTTTGGAAGAATTTTTACACAAATAAATACGATTTGATATGTAGCATGCGGTGTTTACGGCCTCGGCCCATAGATATTGAGGGATGTCATATTCACTTATCATTGTCCTAGCCATCTCTTGAAGTGTTCTATTTTTCCTTTCTACAACTCCATTTTGTTGTGGAGTTCTAGGACAAGACATTTCATGCTTGATTCCCTTTTCATCACAATAAGTCATGAAGAGTTGGTTAACAAACTCACCACCTATATCACTCCTTATCTTCAAAATCGAAAAACCTTTTTCTTTTTCAACCCTTTTTCGAAAAATCTTGAAATGAGAAAAAGTTTGATCTTTATTTTTCAAAAAGAAAACCCAAGTAAATCGGGAAAAATCATCAACTAAAACAAATGCATATCTACTACCATTTAAGCTTTTAGTTTTAGTTGGTCCAAAAAGATCCATATGAATTAATTCTAATGGCCTTGTTGACATGATATCCTTGATTGGTTTGAAAGAAGATTTGGTTTGTTTCCCACGATGGCATGCACTGCAAATGCGGTTTTTTTCAAATTTCAAGTAAGGAATACCCTTCGCCAATTCCTTAGAATTAATCCTAAAAAGATGTTCAAAAGATGCATGTCCTAATCTTCTATGCCAAAGCCAAGAATTTTCATCAAAAATATTCAAGCATTTAGTAGAACAATCCAAATTAAATATGTCAATAATATAAACATTATCATCACGAAATCTAGTGAGAATACAATCATTGGTTTTGCAATCAAAAATCTTGCAAGAAGAATCATCAAAAATAACTTTAAGTCCACGATCACAAAGTTGACTTATACTAAGCAAGTTATGTTTTAAACCATCAACAAGAACAACATTTTCTATAATAGGAGATGCACCAACTTGAATGTTACCTATACCGATGATAGTGCCCTTGGAGTCATCCCCGAAGGTGACGGTGCCACCTTCCATGTACCTTGATAGGGTTGTAAAGTTGTTGATATCCCATGTCATGTGTCTCGAACAACCACTATCAAGGTACCACCGCTCCTTACGTCTTGGAGCCTTGTGTGTACCTACATCAAATAGCTTAGGTCTTGATTTTGGTACCCACATTTTCTTGGATCCTAAAGGATTAGTGTCATGAACCCAAACAAGATTATTTGATCTATTTACTTGATCATAACAAAACTTAGCCAAATGTCCATTCTTACCACAATAAGTACATCTATACACTCTACCATATTTGAAAGCATAGTGAGTGTGAGATTTGTGAGCATGTGTGGATTTAACACGAGTGTTGTGTGAAGTGTGAGCATGAGAAATCTTTACAGAAAATCTTTAGCATGAGTAGTGTGCTTTTTAGAAAACTTTTCTTCGAGTTTCTTAGTGTTAAAAGCACAATCTTTTAAAACCTTCTCAAAATCAACCATTTTAGTTTTTAAAGAAGAAATTTCTTTTTCATCAATCTTAGGAAATTTTGCTTTGCAAGCAACTTTATAAGCACTAAATTCTTTTTGAATAGAAATGAGATTGGAAGAAATTTCATCTTTTTCTTTAGAAACCATAGAAAGTTGATTTTTAAGAAAAGCAACTTCCTTTTCCAATTTTGAACACTCAATCTTTTTATTATCATATGTTTCAGAGAGTTCAACAAAAGCATGTACAATAACTTCTTTAGATAACTCATCATCTTCATCAAGAGGTTGTGGGGTTATCTTTGGTGTGTTCGCCATGAAACACATGTTCGCCGTGTCTACCTCGTCTTCGGATTCGCTTTCCGAATCCCATGTAGCTTTGTAGGCTTTCTTTTCGACCGGCTTCTTTGGCTTGAAGGAGGAAGTCATCTTCTTCTTGAACTCCGAGCAATCGGCCATGATATGTCCGGGTTTTCGGCAATTGTAGCAAATAATTCTTCTCTCCTCTTTACCTTCAAATTTTCTTTGGAAGTTGAGCTTGTTCTTCCGGTACATCCTTTTGACGTTTCGCACAAGAAGGAAAAGCTCCTCATCTTCTTCTTCATCTTCTTTATCGTCTTCAAGAGTGGATGACGATTTGAATGCTAAGGACTTCTTCTTTAGCGGAGCGGCCTCTTCTCTTGCCTTCTTTTCCATCTCAGGGGTCTTTAAGTTCCCAATGAGACTCATGAGGTCCATTTCATCCTTGTCGTTCAGTTCTTTCAAGGTGGTGGCCTTTATCTCCCATGATGAAGGAAGAGCCCGAATCACTTTTCGCACCTTTTGGTCATTGGAAATATCATCACCTAAAGAAGAAAGAGCATTGGTGATTTTAGTAAACTTTGTAATCATACAATCAATAGATTCATCATCAATCATTTTAAATGATTCATATTGGGAGCTCAAGAGATCTATCTTGGCTCTCTTGACTTGTGATGTCCCCTCGTGTATGACCAGTAAGTGTTGCCAAATCTCATTGGCAGATTGGCAATGAATTACCCGTGTAAGGTCATCCTCATTCAAGGCGGTTAGGAGGGAGTTTTGGGCTTTTGAATTAGCCTCATATTCTCTAAAGGTAAAGTCGGACCATGTGCTTTCATCACTATCGGGTCTAATATAGGGTTCGGTCAAGGCTTTTTCAACTAAGCTACCTAGAGATTGTAAAAAGATAGTCACCTAACCTTCCAAATAGGGAAATTAAGTCCATCAAATTTAGGAGGGGTTTTGATGTTATCGGCCATGTTTACTAGTGTATGAATGAAAGAATGCAAAAGTTGATTAGCAAATTTTAAGGATATCTCTAAGGATGTTAAGCCAAATCTAGAGTCCAAGCTCTGATACCAATTGAAAATCACCTAGAGGGAGGGGTGAATAGGTGATTATGCTAATCAATGCAAACTTAAAAAATTTATGATGCAACAAGTGAATATAACTATGAAAATGAAGAGCAAGTACAATATGAATCAAGTAGATAAAGCAATATAAAGTTAGCAAGAATTAAGAGCAAGTAAGAATAAACCAAACGCAAACACGAGAAATTTTTCCGAGGTTCGAGCACCCAGCTCTACGCCCCCGCCTTCACCCAGAAGGATTTCTAACCACTATAGTATCACAAAGAATTACAACCAACGGAGTACCCAACTCCACAACTTTAAGTACAAGTTCTCTCTTGGTGATCAAAAGATCACAAACTATCTTTTGTAAACTCCTCTTTCCCTTACAAGAGCCCTGTAGAGTAATGATTAGTATTGAAGCTCAAATAGTGTAAGTGAAAAAGGAAATGAACTAGAGAGAGTTTAGAAAATGAAACTTTAGCGATGAGAGAATCTTCAGCACAAAAACCAAGAACCAAACTCTCTTGAAAACTTTTGAAGACTTTGAAACTTTTGTATATAGCTTGATTGTTTTTCTTGTTGTTGTGAAAAACATAACCCTAATCACCACTATTTATAGGATAGGGCTAGGGATCAAAAGGTAAACTCATATAATATCAATAAGGAAGATTTTGACCCATAAAATATCCCCTAAATCCGTTTAAAAATGAAAAACATCAATTAAAACGTGTTTAAAAAACTAGCTGTTATGGCTGAAACGGCTACCTCGGTCGGCCGGCCGGTCGACCGTGATTCAAATAAAAAGAGCCGTTGCAGGCTGTCGGTCGACTGCCCGGTCGGCCGAAACAAACAGAGAGTGGCACCACTTCAGTCGGCCAGCCGCCCGGTCGACCGAAGGGCTCCGGTCGACAGTCCGGTCGACCGGTAAACATGCACACTGATACATCAAAGTAGACAGAATACTAGTCGACTGGGTCGGTCGACCGGCTCAGGCCAAAATCTGAAACTCAAACACAATTTTAAGGAGATTTTGATATGTAATAAAATATTTTTGATATGAAACATGTATAATGCTTAAAATAGAGTTTATAAACAGAAGACTTTATATTAAAATATTTTGTATATCTTTATAGGGAATATATCTAGGAAAGACATGTGCGCAAAAACGTGTGTGTTGGAGCTTCAATCCTATTCACTATTCTTTAACAAAACTACAAAAACTAGAAACAAAACTAATGAATTATCTTGATCAATCTTGAAGTCTTGAGCCATGTAAAGTCTTGCTAGAGCCTTCTCTTCTATAATCCTTCCTTGATGTGCCATAAGACTTCTTTACTCCATGAATCCTAGAAGATCTTTGCAATAGCTAAGCAACGGCTTCCAAACATGGTACAAAACCTGAAACTTATCTTGAATAAACTTATTAGTACCAACTAGCTCTTATTTGTTTTGTTATCATCCAAACTCTAAACAAATGGAGAGTGTAACCTTTTGGGCCAACAGTCCCCACATATCCACAGCACAGCAATCCCCTTCCACTTATTGATTATATGACTATTATGGGGGCTCGCTGCACTGAGCAAGACCGCGGGCTTAAGGCCAGCACCACATTCAGAAATTTATACTGCGTTAGACAATGGGTCCAACGCAATATCCTAGGTCTGGACCATACGATATCATTTAACCACCCAGTGCTGCAGTTTATCCATGACCTCAAGACTAGGCAGCACACGGTCTGCCTTAATAGGACCATCTTCCACTCTATTATCACCAACTCCTCACGCACCCGAGGTGCAAAATTCTTACATGCTATCTTGATCACGCGTCTCTGTAGGACTTTCCTACCAGACGCCATATTTGATACTTATGACCGGGTGTCTGTGCCCCAAGAGAGGCCCACTAGCTCATACAACAGCTGCTTACATGCGGTCTGGACCCCTAGTGTCCAGCCGGAAGATGTGCCGGTGGAGTCCTCTTCTGAGGAGAGCTTGCATAAGGAAGATGAACCCGAATTCTGGCACCAGGACCCCCCAACAGACTCACGTGCCTTCATGTCCACCATTTGGAAGGGCATGAAGAAGATTTTTAGGGGGCAAGTTTGACTGAGGAAGAAAGTAGAGGAGCAATCCTCTAGGTTGGACCACATTGAGGCAGGGCTACGGCGTTCAAGTCGGTTGGACCTAGCACCACCGCTGGTCCAAAACGACGAAGGGAGTGATTTTGTACCTTTACCTATTTCGTGCATATTTTATCTTGCATACATTGAGGACAATGCATGAGATAGGTATAGGGGGGTAGATTCTAACTTAGGATTTTCATTTTCTTTTTAGGATTTTTATTTTCTTTCTAAGATTTTCATTTTCTTTTTAGGATTTTTATTTTCTTTCTAGGATTTTCATTTTCTTTCTAGGATTTTTATTTTCTTTTTTAGATTTTACCTTTCTTTGTAGATTTTTCATTTTCTTTAGAAAAAAAATAATAATAAAAAAAAAGAAATTTTTGATCCATGTTTAAAAGAATCAAACTTGACTTTAGGGATTAAGGAAACTCTTAACTATGATTTCTAATTATAAGTCGAAAAGAGGAGTTTTGTTGGATTTTTAGGTTAAGTGAAAAAGGATAAGAAAGATAGCTAGATTTTAATTCTTACTTTAGCATATATACATTAAACATATTGAGGGATTAATCAAAGACTTAGTGATTCTATTTACATATATATATGATAAAAAAATAAAAAAAAGAAGAGAAAAAAATAATAAATAAATAAATAAATAATTACTTAGCCACTAATTAAGCTGGTTAGCTGTGCCTCAAGAAGCATGGCTAGTCACGCCTAAAGGTGGTTAAGTCCTTAGTATTCGTGGCCTAATTTACTCGAGTCCTTGAACCTTAGGGATGTATCTTCATCTGGTGCCCTAAGACCGACTGGTTTGGGAGTCATCGGTAAGAGGCTCGTTACATGGGTAAATTAGAAAGCCTAAGGAAGCTAAGAAAATGTAAATAAATAAATAAATAAATAAAAAGAGAAAAAATATATATTGTATATATTAGTAAATAAATGAACTTAGTCTGAGAAAGATCCTTCATATTTATAGATGTATATATACTATGAATGATGCAAAATCCGGTCTTCGATCTATTCCTTAAGAACTTAACCTAAGTTGAAGACAAAACTCTAAATAGACACTTATAAAAAGAATGATGAGTTTAGAGTAACTTGAAACCTATAAATCAAGTAAGACTCTTGAAAAATATGGATCAAACTTTTCACTAACATTTTCTTTTCTTGAATTTTGTGGGTGCAATCCGCTGAAAACCCTCAGGAGACAACACTCCTCCTCTAGGGTAACCTAGAGGTTTAACGGCTTGTTGCACATGCTCAGTGCAATCGTATCACCTACGAAAGTGGTTCAATAACTTAGTTAGGCTTTTTTTTCTTTTTGCTCGAGGACGAGCAAAGGCTAGGTATGGGGGTGTGAATGTAGTTCATTTTTGCATCATCTTCCACCTCTATATTATGCTTTATGTAAATAAAAATGAGGTTTTTAATGATTTTCTCTCTAAATTTGCAGGTCCATCTTTAATGGAGAGGAAGGCTCATAATCCATGGAATTATCAAGAATTAAAAGGGATTAATCAAAGGCCAAAAGAAAAGCCCAAAAAGTCTAGCCCATGATCTGGAGACATCCACGCATGCACTTATCCTTCTAGAAGCTCCAACGTGGCCAGCACGCTGCAACAGAACGCCAACATAATTCTCTGGCATAACGGCCTAGATTCTGCCGCGGAAACGCGGCTCTGGCCGCGGATCCGCAGCAGGTATCTGGCCGTTGAGCCAGCGATTTGATCCAACGGTCCAGATTTGGGAGCCTACTCTTCTGAAGCCTATAAATAGACTACCAAGGACTCTGCGAGAAGAGAGGAGAGATTGAAGAGAGAGCTTGTAATTTTTAGATTGTTCTCTTGGTTTTTAGTGCTCTTGTAGTCTTCTTCTTCCTCCTAGAAATTCTGCAAAAGAGAGAAAGAAAGAGAGTGAGAGCTTGTAATCCAAGGGGTGACAACTTGAAGCAAGGATTAATCCAATCTTTCTTCTCATCTTTGCAATTTCTATTGCTTTACTTTACTTGCTTTACTTTCTTCAAGCTTTACTTTCATTGCACAATGAATTGTTGTTTTCCTTCCATTGCTATGTCTAGCTAATTCTTCTAACATGACTAGCTAACCACTAACTTTGCTAACTTCTAACTCTTGGGTGATTGCTAACTTTTAATCTTGCAATTTTGAGTCTCTTTCATCCCTAATGAAGATAGGTTACTTTCATTCTTGGCAATTTCTTGTTGTAATTCCATATGATTCCTGTGAGCCTCATTTAGAGCCTTGTCTTTAGAACAAGTGCCTTGATGGAACATGGAGATGGAGCACCTACCATATGCTATTTGTTGTACAATTTTCTTACTTCAATGCTAACTTGATGTATGGCCTTGAATGACTAATGAATCTTGTATCTTCTTCCTTAGCATTCCTTGAGTGACACTCCTCGATTCCACCATTGAAATTCTATCTCGAGAGCCGATGAATCAATGAGGCTACAAGACAAGTCCGAGAAGATCACCCATCTACCAAGTGGGAAAGTAATTTGACCAACAAGCAAGACAAACCTTTGCCGATGAATCAACATGAGGCATGCATCACCATAATGAGATTAGTAAGTTAGCAAATTAGAAAGGTTAGCTAGTCATGGTTTCTTCCATCTTAAAAGTCTTTCAAAGTTTTTCTTCTTTAGTTTTCTTTCTAAAGCTAGTCTAGTTTTCGAGTTCTTTAACTTTCTTTTCCATCATTTTCTTTTCATGCAACCAATCCATACCAAAGTTTTCTTTTATTTTTCCATGTCTTTGTGATTCTTTTGAACATAAAACAACACTCGTTTTCTTTCTTCACCACTTAACCGTAAAGCTTCTATCGCGAGCTCTCCCTGAGGATCGACCCGTAATAGTTCATACTACTACAGTGATTTGGAAGGAGTACATAAACATTGTGAATACATTCTTGGAGTTTTGAGCATCACATTCGAACAAAGAAGGTTGACTCTAAACCCTCTATCTCTGAATTGAGTAAACTCCTTCCTTCCGAACAACTATTACTTTCTTGCTTTGATTGCCTAAACACGGAATAAATTAAAGGACTAAAATACGGTATTTGGATGCTTTAAAACGTTTTAGACATTTGCAATTAGGCACGTGTCAATTCAATTCCAATATACTGTATTTTGTTCTGTTGTTGTGATTTGGATTGAGGTGTAAATATGGCATTGCATATAGTATAGGACAAACAAGTGGGTGAATTATTCGCTTTGTATTATATTCTTGTCTATATTGCACACTTGCACGAATTAAATTTAAGGCATAACCTAATACAAGATAAGGTGGGAATTTCATCACCCTTCCTTAGCCCAAAAACTACCTTCCTACTCACACAACCCAAGCCCTAATAAAAATTAATAGACGTTAGCCCCTAGGGACATCTTGGACTCATTAAGAGATTGATCGAGGGTGGAACTTATTTTGAATCTAACTCTTATGAAATCGGTGTCTAAGGGTGGGGATTAAGAGTTTACGTGTCGAAGATACCGTGGTTTGGCGTAATTAAAGCCCGTTGCTTATGCACGGGTACCTCCCATCGTATTTTACTCCTACCTGGCTGATTAGCATGTGGTCGGATTCAAGCAGCAACCTCCCTCGGGTAATCGACCAGTTAGGAGTCGTCTAGGTCTAGGTCAACCTCAGTATAGGCTTGGTTTTGACTTTTTCTTTCTTTTTGTTTGTTTATTTACTTTTTCTTTTTTGTTTGTTATTGTTTATGAAATGGAATTCAATAATAATAATTTTATCAATCCTAATATGAATCCATATTTCATACCAACTCCATTTGATTCAGATAATTCCAACTGGCCTTTTACGATATGAACCAATCAAATACACCGGGTTGGACTTATCCGAATCAATACAACCCATATCCCCAATCTTATAACCATAATTTCCAAAATAATTTTCGCTCTTTACAGAGTCAATGGGGATTCACCTCTCCCGAGTCAAATTTTCAACCACCTTCTCCAAAATTTTCACAATTTTCACAATATCCTTTTCCCAATTTAGCTTCCTATACTCCTTTCTAGAACCACCATGTGAAGGAAAATTCGAGTTAGAAAAGAGTATAGATGCCAACCTATAAGAGGCCGAGCGACAATTTCAAAAAATAATGGCCTCCCTAATTCCACAATATTTTCAAGAGCCTTACTCAGTCCCACCTCTTCAAAATGATCAAACATCCATCTTGGGATTGACTGAGGAACTCTTGTGTGAGTCTGAGCGACAATCTTAAAACTTGTTGGACTCACAATTTTCATAACTTTTTCAAAACTAAGATTCCTACACTCCCTTTCTAGAACAACCATCTGAAAAAAATCTGAGCTATAAAAGAGTATAGAAATCTTGCATGAGACCTCACAATAATTTCAAAAATCTTTTACCCAGTCTATTGATAGATTAGAAGCACAACTGAGTCAATTGGTCAACATTCATAGGAATGAAGAAACTCACTCTTATCAGCCTTTGACCAATCTAGATATCTCTAACTCTATCAATGTAGACAAGGAATCATGTTGTTTTGGAAACCAAGCTTCAATTTCAGCACATCCATCTGAACTTGACCAAACTTCAAATATTGAAAATCCTATTAACATTTTGGCAAGTTATCCTTTTTCTGAGATTGAACTTAAGCATGAATATGATCCTGAACCTCAACTTGGTTCAATTTCACTTCCTGATTCAATATTGACTGTGGTGTTTTTACCTAATTTCAGGCCTTTTTTCCGAGTCAGTATTAGATCCTATGCCTATCCATCGTGAAATTGAATCACCATTCTTTTTTTATCATTATATTGAACTTGATCAATTTCATACTTTTGAAAGTCTCATTAACAAATTGGCAAGTTCTCATTTTTATGAGATTGAACTCAATGAGGAATGTGACTTCGATCCTCAAATTTGTGATCCAGTTCAAATTCCTGAATCAACATTGACTCCTATTTTGTTACCCAATTTGAGTAACATTTTAGAGTCAGTTTTGTTTCCCATACCTGTCATTTTGAACTTGAATCACCAATCTTAGAAAGTCACATTCCATTGTGGGGAAATGAATGTGGACTTAAGTTTCAACTTTTTGATTTGGACCCGATTCCGAACTAATTCGATACTCCTAAACCTTTACTTGACTTAAGTCAAATTTCTGAGTTAGTATTAGTTCCTGCATTTCCTGAGTCCAAATCAATCATTCCATCTTTTCACACTCCATTTTGGGACAAATCTTGATAAATTTGCCTTTGAAATTATTTTTAAAATTTGAAAATTAGATAGGGTAAAAATCTTAATAAAAATCATAACTGCATGCATCATTATAGTGGGTTGTATTATAGAGGCCTCTGGTGGGTTCCTCCGGACTCAATGCCAATTGGATTGGGTCGCATTTCGTGGACCAATTAGACCACCACCGGAACCACCACCTTGAGATGATTTTTTCCTTCCCTCTCTATTTGTTTCATGCATATATATATTCACGATGCATTGGGGACAATGCATGAGATAAGTGTGGGGGAGGGTTTACTAACATAGAGTTTTAGATTTTCTTTATTTTTCACTTCTTCTTTAAATTCTTCTTTTGTATAGGACTTTTCCCTTTCTTTAAAAAAAAACTTTTTGAAATATGAGACAAAGTTTTGATCTATTTTTAAAAAAAATTAAGATGATATTAGAAATTAAGGAAACCTTAATTATGACATCTTAAACCTATTCGAAATAATGGATCTTCTTTAAGTTTATAGGCTAACTAAGATAAATTAGAGAGATAATTTTATCTTGAATTTTTTTCTTAGATAGTATGCACCTCACACTTACACATTTTTGGGATGGAAATAAAGACCTAAAATGCCATAAAACAAAAATAAATAAAAGGGAAAAAATATATTATAACGAATAAAAATTTCACTTATTAAGCTGGATAATTATGCCTCAAGAAGCATGATTATTCACGCCTAATGGTGGTCAAAAGAAACAAATAATCCCCTTTAGTTTTGTGACCTTGTTACTCGAGTCCTTAAACTCGAGGGATGTTTTCCCATCTGGTGCCCTAGGACCGCCTGGTTTGGGAGTCATCGGTTAAAGGCTCGCTACATGGGTGAACTAGAAAGCCTAATAAAGCTAAGGGAAGAAAAAAAGAAAAGAAATATATATAAATATAAATAAATGGCTTGATGGTTAGAGTTGAAATTCCAGAAATCTTTACTATCACAAAGTGCATATTATTTAGGTTTTATGAAGGATAAAATATTTAATCCAATTTTGAATTCTTACCTTAATTGTAGACAAGATCTTGCATGTAGACTAAGTTTAAAGAAGAATAATTTTTAGTGGACTTATGAACTTAGATCGCTTATATTTTTGCAAAAATATTTCTTAAACTTGTCTCTCTTTCAAAATGTATTTTCAAAATACTAACATTTGTCTTCTTTTTTTATGGATTTTATGGGTGCAATCCACTGACAACCCTCAGGAGACAAAACTCCTCCTCTAGGGGAAACCTAAAGGTTTAACGGCCTGTTGCACAAGCTTAGTGCAATCGCGTCACCCACAAAAGTGGTGTAATAACATTTGTAGTATAGTTTTTCTTTTTCTTGTTTTGGTTAGTACGAGCAAAAGATAAGTGTGGGGGTGTGATTAGTCTATAGTTCTACATTATTATATCTCATTTCCCTATTAATTTATAAATAAAATGTCGATCTAAACCGTGTTTTGATCTCTCTTGCAGATAAATCAAGACAAGGAGGGCAAATGGTAATAAGAGCTTAATTAAACCCATTTTTGGGTAATTAAATCCGCAATTCTTGGAGGCCAAGCAAAGAAACTTCTAGAGGATGTATTGAACCTAGACCTTTGCACACGTCAGATGAATATCTGGACGAATATTCCCGAAACTGAGTATGCCAAGAAGGTTCTAGAAGCGACGAGAATCTCTCACCAAAAACCAGGGACCTAAATCCCATGCATTGTCGCGAAAACGCGCCAATAGCCGCGTTTTCGCGGCAATATGGTGGGGCCACGTATCGATCATCGACGCCTGGCCCCGTTTCGTCTTCAAGAAGCCCTGTATGCCTATATATAGCCATGCAGAGGCCCAGAACGCAAGTAAATTTGGACTTAGGTTAGGTTTCTCTCTTCTAGTTGTAGATTATGATTTTTTTCCCTTTTATTTTGTATTTTCATTTTGTTTTAAATCTTGTAGTAGGGCTGAGAGATTCAGAGAGAGAGAGAAATATTGATGTAATAGATGGTGACAATCTATGTAAATGTGTCTCCTTTCTTCTCCAATGTAATCTTCTCCATCTTCTACATGATGCTTAGCTAGATTTTTCTTCTCATGGTGACTAACTACTAATAACTAACTAGCTAACCACTTACATGGTAATCCACATGAATCTAATAGCTTCTACAAGGCCTTACTCTTGCAGGAGCCATTGATGGCTCATGGTGATGGGTTCTAACATCTAACTTGCTAACTTGCTAATCAAGCTCTCTTATTTCATGCTTACTTGTAATGGTTTTGAGGATCTAATGTTTATATTAGCTTGCTCTTAATTCAAATTTGAATGTGAAGAACCATCTTATTTGTCATGCTTTGTATCGCCTCTTGTAGCCAAGGACTAGTGATTGCCAAGGATCTATGTGAGGTAACTATCACTAAGAGGTTAGCTTGTTAGTGCAGTAATTAGTAGTTAGAAAGCATGAGATTTCTTTCATAGCATTTCTCATTCTTTTTACTTTGTTTTAAGAATTATTTTCAAAACCTTTTTTATCATTTTCTTATCGATGTTTTCACCAACTTCTTAGTTCACTTTTGTTTCATCTTCTTTTCTATTTTGTTTTCTAAATCACTTCTCATTTGTTTCCACATCGTCTTTTTCATCGCCTTCTTTACCTATCACTTAACCATTTCTTTTCTTTTTCTTTTACTCATTCTTTTAACAAAGAAGAACTTGTTAACATATGACGTGAATAAAAACTGTTAATGCTTCTATAGCCTCTCGTCCCTGTGAGTTCGACCCGTTGAGCCAATGCTATAACGGAAGTATCGAGGGAACATTAACACATACATAATTTCACTGATTTTACAAAATACACATTTCTAGTGCTTGTTCTGTCCTGATCACCCCCAAGTCAAGAAGTGCACGATTAATCTCGGCTTGTCCTATAGTGCAGACAATGGTGGGACAATCTGGATCCTTGTACTTGAGAGGGATCAGACCCAACAATAGCTCACTAATGTTAGTGTCTAAGAAAACTTTCTTGGGTACACTAGTCTTTCTCTTCTTGGTGCACATATCCTTAAGAAATTTTGCATATGATGGGACTTGTTGGATGCCATCAAGAAGTGACACATTTATCTTCACTTGATTGAAGATCTTAACTATCTTATCATGTGTGGATTCTACTTGTTGTTCTTTATCAGGAAATGGTACTATAGGCTTCTGCACCTGACTAGTTGACTTATCCATTTCAGATTCATCAGATTTGAGAGTATTGGGATTAGATGAGGTGGATGCTTGATTGTGGTTGTACTGAATAGGATTGGATGGTATTGACACTAGATTATTAACTTTTTTCCTGACTTTAATGTATGAACAGCATTACATTGATTCAATGACTGAGCCTCAGCAAAATGAGCTTGTTGAGAATTCATAGGATTCATTATTGGCTGACTGGGTAAGGTACCCTTTTGCCTCTCATTATGTGAATTGGCTAATTGGCTCACTTGAACCTCTAGCCTCTATATTGTTTGCATGAGAAAATCTTGGTTCTTCATGTACCTTTCATGTTTATCTCAAAATCAGTCATTCTCCTTTGAAGTTGAAGATTATGGAAGGAAGATTGTGGAGCTTGGTTGGAAAAATTTTGTTGATAATTTGAAATTTTGGGCGGATGGTTAGGAGAATTATGATGGTAATTAGAAAAGTTAGGTTGATGATTGGAAGAATTATTGGAATGATGTATGTGGCTTGCATGGTTTGACTGTGAGTGGTCATTGTTATTTTGGCTCCATGGGAGGTGATTTCTCCAGCTAGGATTGTACGTTGGTGCGTAAGGATTATTATTTGGCCTTGAAAATGCCGCATTCATTAATTCAGGATATTGTTGCTGAGCCTGAAACACAGGACACTTCTCAAACACATGATTCATGACTTAACAGTCGGTACAGACCAGAGTTGAAAATTGTTTGGGCTGACTTGATTGACTGGACTTGGTTCCTTAGTTTCTAAAGCTTCCAGTCTTCCCGCTAAGTTAGCAATTTTAGCCTCGTTAGTTATAGATGATTCAATTGAATGGAGACTTCCTTTTGAAGAGATGAAGTTTGAATTCCTTGAGTTTTCACTAGTTGGTTCCCATTGGATGGTTTTTCCAGCTAGATCCTCATATAAATCCCATCCTTCATTCTCATCCTTTTGCAAGAACCTCCTTGGCACATGGTTTCTAAGAAGGTCTTGGTAGAGTAGTCTAAACCATCATAAAGAATTTGACATTATCTCCATTTCTCTATTCTATGATGAGGACATTGGACAAGAATATCTTTGAATTGTTCAAAGTACCTCCAAAATGGTTCACTAGGTTCTTACTTGAAGTGTATGATGTTCTTCCTAATGAGAGTGGTTTTACGAATTAGATAGAATTTCTTCAAGAAGACCTTGATGAAATCATCTCAAGATGTGATAGAGCTGATCGCTAAGCTGTAAAGCCATTTTTTGGTTAGTCCTTAAGAGCAAATGGGACAAATCTCAACCTAAGGGCATCATCTACAAGGTGTGGAATTTTTATCATTAAGCATACTTCCTCAAACTCTCTTATGAAGAAATAAGCATCTTCAGACTCTAAGCCATGAAATTTGGGGAGTGTGTTGATGAACTGAGGCTTGAGCTTGTGTTCACCAACCGATGGAAATTGGATGCAAGATGGAAGTGTAGTTCTAATGGGATAGAATCTATCCTGCAAAGATGTTGGTTGAGCTATAACCAAATCTGGTCTTGATTCAAACTTGGGTGGTGATGTGTTTCTAGTTAAACTAGATGAATTAGAGTCTCTTGACCACAATTGCATGCACAAATACTATCACAAACAAGTTCACCAGTAGTCAACAAGAAGAAACAACCAAGCCTAGTTTAAGGTAACCTTGACCGAGACAACTCATAACTAATTAATTGTCCACAGGAGGTATAATGCCGACTTTGACCACAAGCTAATTAGCCAAGTCAGGGCAAGATTGGTGGGAGGTATCCGCGCAAAAGCGACGGGCCTAATTAAGCCAAACCATCAGCTTCAGGGTTTCACCCCACAATCACTGTCCTTAGACACTGATTTGACAGGAGTCAGATTCTAACACCTTCTCCTTTAATAATCTCCTAATAAGTTAGAGATATCCCTAAGGCCAACGTCTATCATATTTTAAATTAGACTTAGATTGTGTGTGCTTGGAGATGGTTTGTGAGCTAAGAAAGGGTAATGACTTCCCCACCTTATCTTATTTTGGGTTTTGCCCTTAACATTGATTGTGCAAAGTGTGCAAGATATAGAAAAGTAACATTCAACAAGCAAATATAACCCAAGAATGTTTCCTAAACTATAAGCTATGCATACATACCTTGTCCCCAACTATCTTCAATAGTAATTGTAAATGAAACATAATTAGAGAAATACCTAGAATGCAAGTCTAAATGTTTTTTAAGCAATTGGCAATCAATCAGATTACTGTTGGATTATAGCAGAAATAATACACAAAAACTATACTTTTGCAAAGCGATATGTCCTGTAAAAAATAGTTTTTAGCAATCCAAAAATTTCAAATTTTTGCGCTGTAACTTCTTGAAATTCTATTCCTACTTTCTAGAGTAGGGGCACAGAATAGCAAGTCTTCTCCTATAAGGCTTGAACACTAAATCTGATTCCTTGACCTCTCTAAAATAAGACACCAAACTTGTTAGAAAATAATTACATCGTTCCATCCCTGGTAACGCCGCAAAAAATTGATTGCAAGTGAAAGCATCGATAATTTTAGTCTAGCTTTAGGCTAACGGGTCATGTTCATGAGGAGGAATGCGATGAAAGCTTTTCGATATTTTTGTTTAACAAGTAAAGAATGGTGTCGGTGTTTTTTACGTTGAAAAGAGAATGGAGAGTAAGGAAGTGATTTTAAAGAAAAATTGAAAAACTTAGAGAAGGCTTTGGAAAAGGTGATTTATATAAAGCTTAAAGATTGATTTGTTATTTTTAATAAATGAAAAAGATCCGAGCTCACTATCTTACTACTCAATGATATATTCTTCTCTTGTTTTTCTCAGTGTCTTAACTTGATCATAGGCAAAACTTAAGCTCGGGTTTCAAAAGTATTAAGCAATGCAAATAAGATTGTTTTGAAAAGTTTAACACTTTTTCTTAAGAAATCCTCTTGAATTGAATGTTAAATCATCAAGTTGTCTTTCAAGTATGAAATAAAAACAAGTTCAAGTGATGTTTTAAAAAATAGAAGTTTAGAAATCCAAATCCATCCTCATGTGCCTTCAAGAACACTTTCAAAGAAGAAAGGCTTACTTTAAGGCATACAAATGATTCCATTGGGTTCTTTACATCAAAATTATTCAAAATAAGAGGAGGATCAGAGAGAGATGATAGTGAGCCCAGAAAAATGAATTTAGATACTCATGATTAAAGTAAAATAAAGATGTAAATGAAATAATACATACCGATGAATTGGAGAATAAGAGAAGCTTATAATTTTTATTGATGTCACTTCAACATCAGATTACAATCACTCTTTTCCACTCTCTCACTTGTATCTGGACTAAACTATGAATTAAAAACAGAGATATAAAAATACTATCTAACAAAGAACCTAAATCCTAAAAACAAATAGAAAAATTTAAACTAAGTTTTAGTCCTTCTTCTTTGAAAATGCAGTGTTTATAGGAAAAACCCAAATAGGGCAGAGTGTATGAAGATTGGGAGCAAACGCTCCCCCAACTGACTCAACTAAGCCACAGAAACGTGACTTTTGTCGCGTTTTCGTGACCAGGGTGTGGCGAAGTGGCCGCACGCGGTTGGTGGTACTCTCTGGTTTAGTGATACGCCTTTATCTCTTGCTGGTTTTGCCGTTTCAGCTCCTAGATTTAACAAAACTGCCTTTGATCTTTGGCTTTAACCAATTGATTTGAAAAGATTTCGTTTAACTGATTTTTTACTTCTCTGATTTATCATGATCTGCCCTGATTTTCTGGTTTCTAACTAATTCTAAATTAAGTAAGGATTTTGATAGGCTTTTGGGCTCGTTTCTTTCCCTTTCCTTTAGCAATGGGCATGCATTTTATAAAAAAAAGACTTATTAATAGGAAATATTAGATAGTGAACATGGTAATGTGACAATATGTATGCAATATATATGACCGATCAGAAGTTTTGGAAGTGCTTATAGATCAAACTTATGCTGCATTAGTGCATATTGAATAAAAAAATCTTAAGAGATATCCCCCCTCACATATAGTCGAGAGTGATTACCCGTTCCTTGGCTCAAAAATCACAACCCATATAAGTTTTTCTTAAGCTTTAACTAAACTAAAATCAATTAGAACTTAACAACTAGGATTTTGAGCTCATTAAGTGGATCCATTTTGAGAATACTCTGGTGATTACTTTCAAGCTTGCGAGAGAGGGCTTTCTTATATAGAAATTGTGATTTAGTCATTGTGGTGGTGCCTGGCCTAGAGGAAGGACTGAGAAACTTCCTTGTCTAAGAAAGGTTGACTGAAATGAGTAAGCGCCCAGCCTGGAGGGAGAATCAAATCGCTTGTTTGATGGCTTTAACCAGTCAGCCCATAATCTGTCCAACTCAGTTAGAAGATGTCTAACTAGGGAGAATTTATTCTCTTAAAGATTAGTTGTTTAAAATTGATCACATCAAATAAAGTACAAGATAAAGAAAAAAAATGTTTGGAATTAATTGGTTGAGTCATTTGTGTGTGCAACAATAAAAAAATAATAATAAATAAATAAAAAATAATAAAAATGAATTTTCACCCATCCCTCTACCATTCCAACATTTGAAATTGTTCCCTGTAATGACCTATCCAAATCATGATATTTACAACTATTATACTGATAGATCATTTTCTCATTCTCAACCGCCATCCTCACTTCTGGGCTTTCATGACTACAACCAACCCACTATTTTATCTTTTTCATCTCATCCTCCCGCGTGATTCCATTACTGTCATTATTTATCTTATCCTTCATAATAGTGTCTTTCAATAGGGCATTTGCTAGGACTAGGTCAAAACCAATTCGATATATTTCAAGAACCTACGAAAGAATCCTATTCATCAAACTTCAATCCAAAGGGTTGAAATTATCCTCAATATTCATTGGATAAATCATATCAATTAAATTAGTCCTACACTAAACATCACTTCATTTTGGGGCTTTGATAATAAGCATGAGGAATTGCATAGCACATTTGAAAAGATTATAGAAATCATGCAGCAGTGTATGCTTTAAAATAGTGAAATCAATCAAGAGATAATCCAGTCAAGTGCTCGCATAGAATGCATTTTAGTAAGATAATGACTCATCTCAATTAACTGTTTCAACCCTAATTCCAGACCAAACTCAAGAATTCCATCAGTGCGATCAAGTGAACCAATAGTCCACGACACAAGAGTCCACACCACATGTTGACAAAATTTTTTAATATGTGCCCTCATCATTCCACTTAAACCAAATTAAACAGTTTAAACAAAATGCTGAAGATATCCATGTGCTTGACATCACGTCTTGCCAGGAGCCACCAATTGAATAATTTTTTGATGATGATTTAATATTTTTGAATGAATTGGTTAAGGTTGATTTGGTAATACACACAACTTCTTTGAAGCATGTTGATCATAATGTTGAGGATGTATATGTGAATGATGAGCCTATATTTCTTGAAGAATTGTTTAAAGAAGAGTGTTTTGAGAAGATATGTGTTGAGGAGCTCAAGTCTAAAGAAAACTTGATTTGTATATCTTCATTTTTGATGAGTCATCTAATGATCACTCTTTTGAAAACATGATTCAAGAACCTCTAATTGATCAAAACTTTGAAGAATTGTTTGAAGATAAATTAATTTGTTTGGATGAATCAACTAGGGATGTGTTGGTCCATTACACCTCCTAAGGAAATTATTGATCTAAATGTTGAGGTGATTTTTGAGAATAAGCTCAAATTTCTAGGCAATCATTATGTGGATACTCTAATTATGTTATGTGAAAATGATGAATTTGTGAGGAGAATGTGTGAGAAGAAGAGTACGAGAAGATGGGAAAGGTGATGAACAAGTTGAAGAGAATGAGAGTAAAGATGACAAAAAGATTGACCTCTCCAATTTGTCCCTTGAAGAGAACACATTGGAATGATGAAAAGCGAGATAGAGGGAATAGGATTAGAAAATTTTAGGTATGAAGGAGACATGGAGTTGTCCATATTTGTTGTATTTTCTTTTAGTTTGTGTGTCTTTTTATTTTTTTTAGCTAGCTGAGTCAATTATAGTGAGTCTTTTATATTCCTCTTTTACATTTTATTTCATGCATAAATGTATTTATGCATAAATTGAGGACAATGCATGAGATAAGTGTGAGGGAGGGTTTAAACATAGGTCTTCTTTTAGGTTTTCTTGTATATAAAAAAAACTTTTTTGAAAAAATAATACTTTAATTTATTTTTGTAAAAATTTAAGTTTATTTTAAGGAATAGGAGAATCATAATTAGGATTTCTTATACTTGTTTAAATAAGAATATTTGTTTGATTTTTAAGTTTAGGAAGAAAAATTGACAAAGTAATTTAGTCTTGATTTTTTCTTGATGATATATGCTTACTTTGCACACTTACACACTTAGGGTTCATAGAAGAAGATTGTTATGCCTTACATAAAAAGAACTTTGATTAAGCTGGGTATTTGTGCCTTATAAAGCATAAATATTCACGCCAAAAAAAGGCCTATAAATAAAAATCTTTAAGTTTTGTGGCCTGATTTTCTTGAGGCCAAAGTCCTTGGGGTGTTTTCTCACCCGGTGCCCTAAAATCATCCGATTTGAGAGTCACCGACTAAGGCTCATTACATGGGCAAATTAGAAAGCCTAAGAGAGTTAAGAAATATTACCACAAATATATACATAAATAAGGCATAAGAGTTAGAGTTAAAGAACTCTTAGTCAAAATATTCGTGGTCACAAGATGTATATGACTTAGGATAAAATTATAGACTAGATGAGAATATAATTTTATTTCTAATGTTGATTGATAACAAATCTTTGAATAGAGATTAAGTCTAGGAATGAATAGTTCAGTGCTCTTATAACTTATAAATTGATTAATTCTTGTAAAAATACTTCAAATATTTCCTCCTCTTTTCAAATGCATTTTCAAAAATACTAACAATTTATTTCTTTTTCTTTATGGATTTTGTGGGTGTAATCCACTTAAAACCCTCACGAGACAAAATCGTCCTCTAAGGATAACCTAAAGGTTTAATGACTTGTTGCACATGAAAGTGCAACTGTAATTCGTACGAAAGTGATTAGGTTAGGTCAGTTTAGTTTTTCCCTCTTTGTTTTGCTCCAGAACGAGCAAAAGACAAGTGTGGGTGTGTATTTGGACACATATATTGCATAATTATTATTGCACTCCTACATTTATTCTGTAATAATTCCTACAACTCAATTGTCTTAATATCTAAATTCATGCAGTACATGATAGAAAGAACATTGGGCACAAATCCTAGCCAACTAAATCAGATTCCTGAGAGGATTTAAATCATCAACTGAAGATAAAGAAAATCAACAAAGATCCTCAAATCCAGAGGTTTTAAAAGCCATCTTATCTAAAGACCGGATCTTCCAGATAAATACCATCAAAATTCAAAGGAAAAAATGGAATTTTTGCAGACCAAATTAGTTTTGCTGAGGATAAAGGGATAGAACATCAAATCCAAAGCGGATTCTGAACTTCTGAGAGGATAAAAATATAAAAGAGAAACCAACGGATGAGAGCCAACCAGACCCTCTCCCAATTGTCAGTATATGGCTGCAAAATTGTGACCCAAGCAATTTTTCGCTGCTAGATATTTGAATTAGGGGGAGCACGCCTATCCTTATCTCCTTTTCTCCTATATCTACCTGTATCTGAGATAGAAAATAGAGACGGGAAGGCTAAAAAGACATTTAGAGGATAGTATGTGGGTTGTAATTCGAGATTGGAGAAGACTAAGAGCTTTGTAACAATGATTCATGAATGTAATTCGGAGTTCTTTTACAAGATTGAGCATCATTCTCAGTCTAAGCTTTCTCTACTCGTCTCTTTTATTTTTGTGATGCGATTTTTCTTCTTTCCATTACATGTTTTATTTTATGAATTCATTAACAATCTCATGCATGTTTTCTCTTCTTTTCTTCTGTTTGTTCTTTTGTCTTCAATATCTATCAGAGGAGGGAGACATTAAGGCGATAACAAGGAACTAAGACTTGCATCAATTTTGGGTTTCATCTGTTCTTCCCCTCTTCTCATTTTCTTTTTTTTCTTCCATCACTTTATTTATTTAGTCTTCACACAAGGTTAGCATTCCTTTTATTTTTGTTTTCTTTATATTTTTAATGCATTAAAGACTTGAGTTCTCAAATAATCATCACACCTATTTTTAAAAGACTTCGCAACTAGATTAAGGATTAAATTTAGATTTTTAAATCCAGTTTGAATAAGTCTCTGTGGATTCGACACTTAACTTGCCACTACACAATTTTTCTAAAAATTTCTAGCAAGTTTAGATTTTCTATAATTTGTACGTAGTTTAAACAACGATAGAGTTTTTCATGACCTTTAAACTACAAACAACTATCAGAAAACTCGAAGGGGATTAGGCTATGTATCAACACCAATTCTGTCAGATTTTGAGTCTGGAGAATCTCTATGTCATGACTACTCATCAGGCACATTGTCATCGGAATTGGATGTCAGTGTTGTGATATCTTCATATTTCTTTCAGTAAACATGGTCTCGACTAGCCATCTAAAAGATGAAGATGAAAAAAAAATCCAGTCGAACATTGATCCCTATATTAAACACTTGAATACTCTTTGGGGCATATGCTTTGAACAGTGTAAACCACCCACAGAGGATAAAGTGGTTCAGATTAATTTGGAATGGGAGACTAACCCCAAGACCATCTTCATAAGCGGGAGCTTATCGCCTACCGAGAAAGAAGACCTAATACATCTCAAACAGGAGTATATAAATGTCTTTACTTGAAATTATAAGGAAATGTCTGGTCTTGATCCACAAGTAGCAATACATCATCAACATTAATCTGGATGCGAAGTCAGTGAAGTAACAACAACAATTGTTTTGTTTAGATATTATAGAGGCAATTGAATTAGAAGTCTAGAAGCTCATAGACTCTGGCTTTATTAGGTAAAAATAACATCCTGACTGGATGGCCAATATCGTTCCCATCCCCAAGAAGAATGATAAGATCTAGATCTGTATCGACTTCCATGATCTGAATGTCACTTGTCCCAAACAAAAGTTTCCTTTCCTGATTACTGATGTCATGATTTACAATACGTGCGGATTTGAGAATGTCCTTCATGGATGACTTCTAGGATATAATCAAATCAAGATGTACCCAAAAGACGAGAAATGTACATCCTTTAGAACACCATTAGGAGTGTACTGCTACACCGAGATGCCCATTGGCAAGGGTGGGGGTAATACTTGTATCTCCACCTACGTGATTCCCCGTACATTTTCATTAACTGAGTTGTGCTCCAACAATGTGGTGGAATACAATGCTCTGTTAATAGGAATGCAACTTATCGCAGAAATCGACGTCAAGATCTCGAAGCATATGGTGATTCAAAACTCATCGTCAACTAGGTTCGTGGGGAGTATTAAGTCTGACATGAAGATTTAAGGCCCTATCACAATGCAACCATCAACATGGCTGAGAAGTTCAGAAGCTTTTACATCAACCATGTACCACGCCAATAGAATGCACATGCAGATGTATTGGCATCCCTCGCCTTTCATTGGCTCTTCCAACTGGAGCCACAGAGAAAGTATTTGTCCATAGCCGTAACTTGTATTGCCCAAAATTTGCCCTTGAAGACAACTAAACTCAAAAAGGAGATCTTCAAGTTAAAAATGTTCTTGAGCCTACAACAAGTCTGGAACTTAAGGATTGGCGATTCTCATTCATTGACTTCATCTTATATGTAACGTTGCTTAATGATCAAAAGGAAAGCTCCTTGATTCTATTATAATGCGATCACATAACATTCTATTGCAGATTGCTTGATGGAATACTGCTCCGCCACCTTTCCTATAAAAAGGAACAAGATGCATTCAAAGAAGCTCACGATGGTATGTGCGAAGCTCACTAACCCGGACCCAAGCTTGGAGACTAACTTTGTAGACTCGGCTATTATTGGCCGAAGATAAGTCCTAATGCCATTGCCCATGCCAAGCGATTTCATGCCTGTCAGATCCACGGTGACTTCTCCATCAAGCACCAAGTCATCTTTATCAAATGTCTTCTTTGTATCCATTTGAGAAGTAGGAAATGGCATTATTGGACCTATAAGCCTTTATCATCCAAAGGACATTGGTTCTTCTTGGTCATAACTGATTACTTCTCTAAATGAGCAAAGGTTATCCCTCTAAAGGAAGTAAAAATATTAGACATGATCAAATTTATCAATAAGCATGTAGTATATCAGTTTGGTGTTTCTCGACAAATCATCTATGATAACGGACCCCAATTTGTCAGCCAAGCATTTTAGAGATTCTGCAACAAGTTCAGAATCTAAAATGTGTCTTCAACGACATATTATCCAGATGCCAACAGCCTTCCAGAAGTTTTTAATAAAACTATTGATAATCTTCTAAAGAAATTCATCTCAAAATGTCAACGCGACGGGATGAAAAGTTAGGTGAATGCCTTTAGGCCTACCGCACGATGGTAAGAACCCCGATGAAGGCTACGCCATTTTTGTTAGTATACAGAAGCGAGGTTATTCTACTACTAAAAATTCAAATTTCATCCCTACGAGTTGCTATGGGAATAGAGATGATGAACGAGGAGAAGCATCGACTATGCCTCCAGGAGTTAGAAGTTTTAGACGACAAACACCAATACGCTCAACAATGGATCAAGCTCTATCAAGCTCGACTTTTCAGAGCCTTCAATAAGAAAGTCAAGGAGCAAATTTTTAAGAAAGGTGACCTTGTATTAGCTGTCAGACGACCCATGGTCATGAGCATAAGGCGAAAGGAAAATTCAATCCCAAATGAGAATGACTGTTTGTAGTAGAGTTAGTCTACTCAAACAAAGCTTATTATCTTACAAATCCAAACGGCGATACACTTATGATGCCCATCAGTGGTAAATACTTAAAGAAGTACTATCTCTGATCAAGTTCAATACTACACCTTTGATCATTAAGTCAAATTCATTTGATCATCCCATCCCCTCAGAGTCGAGTCGATCAAACAACGGAAGCCAAGGATGCATGATGTCATCATTGAAGAAATGACAAAGGCAAATTGTCAGTGTTAGCCTTGTCACTTTTCTCTATTACTGAGATAGAACTTATCGAACGGCGGAAGACGACAATGCAAATGACAAAGGCAAAATGTTAGTTTTAACGTTGTAATTCTCCTTCATTACTGAGATCGAGTCGATCGACCATCAATATCCAATGATGCATGTGTGAACATCAAACGCATGACGAAGGCAAACCATCAGTTTTAGCCTTGTCACTCTTCTCTATTACATAAATCTGCATCCACATTCAATTTAAAATAATAAGTCATATTTTGAAGTCGAGCATGCCTATGCAACAGTTTTAGGCACTCTACTTTTTGATCATTCCTCTCCAGAAGGATGGCTTATCTAGCCTGACTTTTTCATATATAATAGTAGCATGTCCCTTCTCCTATTCGATTGATCGAAGCTTGATTCAATGACAGAGCATCTAAATAGTCATATGAACTGATTGAATAAGCGTATTTGATGACTTATCAAGCCGAACTCATTGAAAAAGGCTTGTGATGAATCTTTCCAGAACTTTTTTAGTATTTCTATATTCATATCAAGATATGATGATCGATCGGCTCCTATGGTGAATGAATAAGTTTATCTGATGACTTATCAGGCCGAACTCATTAAAGAAGGGTCTTGACCCATCTTAGCAGAACCTTTCCAGTGTTTCCATATTCATATCAAGATGTGGAAATCGATTGGTTCTTATGCTGGTTGAAATGAGTTCATCTGATGACTTATCAAGTCGAACTCATAAAAGAAGGTTTGCAATGCATCTTTGCAAAGCCATTCCAGTGTTTTCATATCCATATCAAAGTGTGGTGACTGACTTAAGATCAAAAAGAATTCCTTAAGGAATATTAATCTCCTGATATACTCACCACAGAGTTTGTACTCACTTTTTAATCCCCGGTAAGATTCTAGAAGTCATCTGCAAAGCGAAACCTAGAAAGTACACCATGTTACTTAAAATAATAAGAACAATCCAATGCCTCCGACGGCTAAGGATAATGGGGAAAGTTGGCTTTTAATCCCAATGAAAAAATCTCGATAACTCATTATGCTAAAGGGAATAATATGGCTAGCCTAACTCAAACGGTAGTTGGTAAAGGCAAGCCTAATCTATTGATAACTGAGAGTTGTTGGCCCCGAGATGATGTCAATTGTTGGATCTAATATACAAGTCAACACATATACTAAACAAAGGATGATTAGAGTTAAATAAATAAAGTACTTGCAAATAAAGAAGATAAATCACAGAAAAAGTTAAGCAAACACAAACACGAGTGATTTATCCTGGTTCGGTCCTCGTGACCTACATCCAGTCCCCAAGCCACCCGCTTGAGATTTTCATTTATCCTTGGACTTTGTACACCCAAAATCAATACATTGCACCCCACTTAACAAATCTCCTTTACCAAATGTGTACAACTCTTCTTACAACCAAGAAGATAAACACCTTGTAAAACTTTTCTTCTACACCAAGAAGACGCTCTTGTACAATGATCCTCTTTGAGTGATTACAAACTTTCCTATAAGCCTTGAATCTGTATGTGATCATGAACAAGGGCTATTATAGGTGGACTCTCAGAAATCTTCACTATAGAGTAGGAATTTGAATGAAGAACTAAAAGTGAAAAACAATTTTCTGAAATCAGATTTTTGGCAGAGTTTTTTGTTAGAAAACTATTGATTTTAATTTGTGTCTTTAGCCTAAGATAACATCCCTATTTATAGCTGAAATCTATAGTCAATTAGGGTCAGTTAGGGTAGTTATTAGGATAATTTTGAATTTTGAAACGTTGGATAAAACACCAGAATTCAATAACTGTACAACAGTTACAAACTGCTATAAGTCGACTAGGGGTTGGGGGTTAGTCGACTAGGGTAGGCAATTTAGACTGGGTTAGTCGACTAATCTTGGGTATAGTCGACTATATAAGACTGAAACAGATATGCAAGTTTCTGAAAACTACAATTAGTCAACCAGCAGGAATTATAAGTCGGCTATAACATGTATTAGTTGACTAGTCTTTTTTATAAGTCGACTAATAACCCTATTAGTCTGCTAATAGGAATGGTCAAGTCTGCTAATAGCAAGGGTCAAGTCTACTAATAAGAAGGGTCAAGTCTACTAATAGGTGGTCAAGTCTACTAATAGGAAGGGTCAAGTCTACTAATAGACTAATGATGTGTGTGTGTATTCAAGGCTTTTAACATACTATTAAACATTACAATACACATCTATAGCAACTCTCTTTGGGAAGTCTTGATCATGTAGAACTCTTGAATAGCCTTGTACAAAAGAGCTCCATTGAAATAGCTTCACAAATGTATCATCAAAAGCAAGTTCCAAATTCTCCCCCTTTTTGATGATGACACTTTGTGTGCACAAATGCTCCCCCTGCAGAAAATAAGTTATATGTTCTCCCCCTGCAGAAAAGGGTTATAATAGATATAGAAAAACTTGTGTTCTCCCCCTGCAACAAATATATCATAACAAATATATATATGATAAATATTTGAAGTATTTTTTTATCAAACTTTTTATATGGTACCTGAAAGATAAACATTAGATAGTACCAATCATTATACAATCAAAGCATTAACCTGTAGGAGACCAAACCCAATTTGAATTTGGTTTCCATCCGTTAGTGGACACATAATTGCATGAATTACATATATCATGTATGTATGATGCAATATAAGTATTTTTTATCAACAATGCTTAAGTTTTTAGGAATCCATATGAACTTGTTCTTTATTCTTTTTGAAATAATATCAGACTTTCTTTTCACAAAAGAATTATATGGATTACTAACATATGTACATTTTTCAAAAAATCTAAGACCATAATGATTATGTGACATCTTGTGATATGATAACAAATCATTGAACTTTTCTTTTCCTTGATTAAATTTAGTCACGTTTTTCAAAAGCTCTTCATATTTCATTTTGAAAATAGATATGTCTTTAGCTAAAACTGAAATTCTTTCATTTAAAGACAAAGTTTCCTTTTTAAGCAAAATATTTTCTTTTATAAAATTCACATTATCCTTTTTCAATGATGATATCACTCTTTCAAAATCATCTTTTTGAGAATTTGTAGAAGAAACTTGAGAGACATAACAAGAATTTTCTTTGAAAAGTTTTTCATTTTCCTTTGATAAAACTTTATTCTTCATTTTTTCATTCTTTATATCATTGAATAATTCATGGAATGCATCTAAAAGTTCAGTATATTGTACATCATCTTCTTCTAGAGTCATGTAACAGATGTCGGCATGTTCAGCGGTTTCTTCTTCGTCAGAGGAAGAGGAATCACTGGTTTTCCATGATGCTTGTTGTCTTTCTTCTTTCTGAACTTTTTGCTCCTGAATTTACCTTTATTTTTGAGCAATGGACAATCCTTCCTCATATGACATGTTTTATTGCAATTAAAACATTTAAACTTACCTAGTTTCAAGAATCTTCTGAATTTTCTTGAAAGCAGTGCCATCTCCTCTTCATTGTTATCTGAATTGTTCGTATCTGAGGATTCATGGAAGGCAAGTTCTTTCTTCTTGGGTTGATGTTGTTGTTCGTCCTTCTTTCTGTCTTCGAGTTGCACTTCATATGCCATTAGATTACCAATAAGGTTTTCTAACGACATTGTAGAGAGATCATTCGCTTCTTCTATTACAGTTGTCTTCTTCTCCCAATTTGGTATGAGTGCACGAAGGATCGTGCGAACTTTTTCGACTTGGATGTATTCCTTTCCAAGGGATGCTAAGGAATTAGTTATGTCGGTGAATCTTGTAACCATTTCTGAGATGGTTTCATTCTCATTCATTTTGAATAGGTCAAACTTGTAGACAAGAACAGAAATTTTAGATTCCTTAACTTTATTTGTGTCTTCATGTGTTACTTGTAGAGTGTGCCATATTCGATTTACAGAAGTAGCTGTCGACACACGATTGAATTCTTCTTTAGTTAAGGAACAGAATAAAGCATTCATCACTTTGGCATCAATGTTCGCATTCTTCTTTTGATCATCACTCCAAGCGTTGTAGTTGTTTTTCGGCATGGTGTACGGTGCTTCTACTATGTTCCAAAGTTCGTAGTTGATCGATTGCAAGTAGATCTTCATTCTACGCTATCAATAGTTGTAGTTGGATCCATGAAATAGCGGTGGCTGTTGTGTAGAATATCCTTCTTTGAATTTTGATGAAGGGAACTACGTTGCCATCCTTGTATGTTGTTGACTAGGTATGCATGGCTCGATACCAATTGTTGGTTCCGAGATGATGTCAATTGTTGGATCTAATATACACGTCAACACATATACTAAACAAAGGATGATTAGATTTAAATAAATAAAGTACTTGCAAATAAAGAAAATAAATCACAGAAAAAGTTAAGTAAACGCAAACACGAGTGATTTATCCTGGTTCAGTCTTCATGACCTACATCTAGTTCCCAATCCACCAGCTTGAGATTTTCCTTTATCATTTGACTTTGTACACCCAAAATCAATACCTTGCACACTACTTGACAAATCCCCTTTGCCAAATGTGTACAACTCTTCTTACAACCAAGAAGACAAACACCTTGTACAACTTCTCTTCTACACCAAGAAGACGCACTTGTACAATGATCCTCTTTGAGTGATTACAAACTTTCCTATAAGCCTGGAATCTATATGTGATCGTAAACAAGGGCTATTAAGGTTTACTCTCAGAAATCTTCACAATAGAGTAAGAATTTGAATGAAGAACTGAAAGCGAAAAATAGTTTTCTGAAATCAGATTTTTGGCAGAGTTTTTTATTAGAAAACTATTGATTTTAATTGGTGTCTTTAGCCTAAGATAACATCCCTATTTATAGCTGAAATCTATAGTCAGTTGGGTCAGTTAGGGTAGTTATTAGGACAATTTTGAATTTTGAAACATTAGATAAAACACCAGAATTCTATAACTGTACAACAGTTACAAACTGCTATAAGTCGACTAGGGGTTGGAGGTTAGTCGACTAGGGTAGGCAATTTAGACTGGGTTAGTCGACTAATCTTGGGTATAAGTCGACTACATAAGATAAATAGATATGCAAGTTTCTGAAAACTACAATTAGTCGACCAGCAGGAATTATAAGTCGACTATAACATGTATTAGTCGACTAGTCTTTTTTATAAGTCGACAAATAACCTATTAGTCTGCTAATAGGAAGGGCCAAGTCTGCTCATAGCAAGGGTCAAGTCTACTAATAGGAAGGGTCAAGTCCACTAATAGGTGGTCAAATCTACTAATAGGAAGGGTCAAGTCTACTAATAGACTAATGATGTGTATGTGTATTCAAGGCTTTTAACATACTATTAAACATTACAATACACATCGATAGCAACTCTCTTTGGGAAGTCTTGATCAAAAAGAACTCTTGAATAGGCTTGTACAAAAGAGCTCCATTGAAATAGCTTCACAAATGTATCATCAAAAGCAAGTTCCAACACTCTCCCCCTTTTTGATGATGACACTTTGTGTGCACAAATTCTCCCCCTACAGAAAATAAGTTATATATTCTCCCCTGCAGAAAAGGGTTATAATAGATATAGAAAAACTTGTGTTCTCCCCCTGCAACAAATATTCATAACAAATATATAAATGATAAATGTTTGAACTATTTTTTTTTATCAAACTTTTTATATGGTACCTGAAAGATAAACATTAGATTGTACCAATCATTATACAATCAAAGCATTAACCTTTAGGAGACCAAACCCAATTTGAATTTAGTTTCCATCTGTTAGTAGACACATAATTGCATGAAATACATATATCATGTATGTATGATGCAATATAAGTATTTTTATTAATAATGCTTAAGTTTTTAGGAATCCATATGAACTTGTTCTTTATTCTTTTTGAAATAATATCAGACTTTTTTTTCACAAAAGAATTATATGGATTACTAACATATGTAGATTTTTTAAAAAATCTAAGACCATAATGATTATGTGACATCTTGTGATATGATAACAAATCATTCAACTTTTCTTTTCTTGATTAAATTTAGTCACGTTTTTCAAAAGCTCTTCATATTTCATTTTAAAAATAGATATGTCTTTAGCTAAAACTGAAATTCTTTCATTTAAAGACAAAGTTTCCTTTTTAAGCAAAATAATTTCATTTATAAAATTCTCATTATCCTTTTTCAATGATGATATCACTCTTTCAAAATCATCTTTTTGAGAATTCATAGAAGAAACTTGAGAGACATAATATGAATTTTCTTTGAAAAGTTTTTCATTTTCCTTTGACAAAACTTTATTCTTCATTTTTTATTCTTTAGATCATTGAATAATTCATGGAATGCATCTAAAAGTTCAGTATATTGTACCACATCTTCTTCTAGCTCCATGTAACAGATGTTGGCATGTCTAGTGGTTTCTTCTTCATCAAAGGAAGAGGAATCACTGTTTTCCCATGATGCATGGTAGTCTTCCTTCTTTCTTAACTTTTTGCTCTTGAATTTACCTTTATTTTTTAGCAATAGGCAATCCTTCCTCATATGACCTATTTTATTGCAATTAAAATATTTAAACTTATATTGTTTCAAGAATCTTCTGAATTTTCTTGAAAGCATTGCCATCTCCTCTTCATTGTTATCTGAATTGTTCGTGTCTGAGGATGCATAGAAGGCAAGTTCTTTCTTCTTGGGTTAAAGTTGTTGTTCGTCCTTCTTTCTGTCTTTGAGTTGCACTTCATATACCATTAGATTACACATAAGGTTTTCTAACGACATTGATGAGAGATCATTCGCTTCTTCTATTGCAGTTGTCTTCTTCTCCGAATTTGGTGTGAGTGCACGAAGGATCTTGCGAACTTTTTCAACTTGGGTGTATTCCTTTCCAAGGGATACTAAGGAATTAGTTATGTCGGTGAATCTTGTAACCATTTCTGAAATGGTTTCATTCTCCTTCATTTTGAATAGTTCAAACCTGTAGACAAGAACAGAAATTTTAGATTCCTTAACTTTATTTGTGCTTTCATGTGTTACCTGTAGAGTGTGCCATATTCGATTTCCAAAAGTAGCTGTTGACACACGGTTGAATTCTTTTTGGTTAAGGCACAGAATAAAGCATTCATCGCTTTGGCATCAAGGTTCGCATTCTTCTTTTGATCATCACTCCAAGCGTTGTATTGGTTGTCGGCTTGGTGTATGGTGCTTCTACTATGTTCCAAAGTTTATAATTGATCGATTGCAAGTAGATCTTCATTCTACACTTCTAATAGTTATAGTTGGATCCGTCAAATAGCGGTGGATGTTGTGTAGAATGTCCTTCTTTGAATTATGATGAAGGGAACTGCGTTGCCATCCTTGTATGTGTTGACTGGGTATGCAGGGCTCTGATACCAATTGTTGGTCCCGAGATGATGTCAATTGTTGGATCTAATATACACGTCAACACATATACTAAATAAAGGATGATTAGAGTTAAATAAATAAAGTACTCGCGAATAAAGAAAATAAATCACAGAAAAAGTTAAGCAAACGCAAACACGAGTGATTTATCCTGATTTGGTCCTCGTGACCTACATCCAGTCCCCAAACCACCCGCTTGAGATTTTCCTTTATCCTTTGACTTTGTACACCCAAAATCAACACCTTGCACACCACTTGACAAATCCCCTTTGCCAAATGTGCACAACTCTTCTTATAACCAAGAAGACAAACAAATTTTAAACTTCTCTTCTACACCAAGAAGACGCTCTTGTATAATGATCCTCTTTGAGTGATTACAAACTTTCCTATAAGTTTTGAATCTGTATGTGATCGTGAACAAGGGCTATTATAGGTGGACTCTCAGAAATCTTCACTATAGAGTAGGAATTTGAATAAAGAACCGAAAGTGGAAAACAGTTTTCTAAAATCAGATTTTTGGCAGAGTTTTTTGTTAGAAAACTATTGATTTTAATTGGTGTCTTTAGCCTAAGATAACATCCCTATTTATAGCTGAAATCTATAGTCAGTTAGGTTCAGTCAGGGTAGTTATTAGAACAATTTGAATTTTGAAACATTGGATAAAACACCAGAATTCAGTAACTGTATAACAGTTACAAACTGCTATAAGTCGACTAGGTGTTGGGTGTTAGGCGACTAGGGTAGGCAATTTAGACTGTGTTAGTCAACTAATCTTGAGTATAAGTTGACTACATAAGACTGAAACAGATATGCAAGTTTCTAGAAACTACAATTAGTCGACCAGCAGGAATTATAAGTCGACTATAACATGTATTAGTCCACTAGTCTTTTTTATAAGTTGACTAATAACCCTATTAGTCTGCTAATAGGAAGGGTCAAGTCTGCTAATAGCAAGGGTCAAGTCTACTAATAGGAAGGGTCAAGTCTACTAATAGGTGGTCAAGTCTACTAATAGAAAGGGTCAAGTCTACTAACAGACTAATGATGTGTATGTGTATTCAAGGCTTTTAACATACTATTAAACATTACAATACACATCCATAGCAACTCTCTTTGGGAAGTCTTGATCATGTACAACTCTTGAATAGGCTTGTACAAAAGAGCTCCATTGAAATAGCTTCACAAATGTATCATCAAAAGCAAGTTCTGTTGGCCCAATGGCCTTCCACTCTAGTTTTGATGATGATCAACACTCATGTAGTTATGCTTACTAATATTCTTGTGTTTCTAAGTTTCAGATCATTAACAGGATATTAGTTGATGATTAGCTTCAACAAGGAGTTTAGAAGCTTTTCATGATGATTCCGGTGCCAAAGCTTAAAGATCATACCTTTGCACTTGGAGAGTCACGGAGTTTGGACCGAGTCTACTTGAAGATGAAGATCGACAAGAAGACTTAGGTATCTAGTTTAGAGTTTGTGTTTTAGATCCATTTGTAAAGCTTAGTTTAGTTGATATGCTCAAGTGCACAAATCACACACGTTGTATGATTGAGTTTTGTTTTTTTTTTTATGAATAGTTGATCAAAACAAGTTTACATGTTTTATATGTATAGTAGATGTATTCTAGTTATACATACATGGTTTAACTTGCTAAACAAACTTATTTTGATATCCCTATTCATGTTTTGGAAAAATCAAGTTTGATAAAAATACAAGTTTTGTTTTTGATAAAATTTGCAAGACACAAAAATAAATTGATATGTTGATATATTGTCTTGAAATTTTTATCACATGTTTATGTTTTAACATAAAATGATAAAACAAGTTTTATGGAATTTTCAGAAATGTTAAAAGATTTTTGTAAAATATTTTTCCCAAAATTTCTGACCTGGTTTTTGGGCTGACAGGCTGGTCGGTCGACCGTGCCGGTCGACCGCACCAAAGGGCCGGTCGACCGATCCGGTCGACCGACGTGCACGGACGTGCACGTCTGTTAGGCACAGAGCCGGTCGACCGGGCCGGTCGACCGGGATGAGAGCTCTGCTCTCGGGAATTTTCGGTCGACCGGACCGGTCGACCGATGTTGCCCAACGGTCACATTTTTGACCGTTGGCGGTCGACCGGGCCGGTCGACCGGCAGTTGGTCAGACTGCCACATCAGCCTAACGGCTAGTTTTTCCTAGGGGCTATATAAACCCCATCTCTTTGGGGATTTTGGCCAAGTTTTTCAAGAAGAAAAATACCTGTTTTCTGAAGTGTTTAAAAGTGTTTTAAAAGAGTTTTAAGTACTAACAAGATTTATTCTTTGTGTTTTTGGGTTTTGGAAAAATCAAAGAAATTGGAATTTGGGATTTTTGTATTGGCTTTCATTCTTTATCTTTTACAAGAAATTTCCCAAGTGTTTTCTTTGAGTTCTTGTTTTCCAAAACACATAGTTTCCACACTTGAGCTATATCATCTATCCTAAACTATTAGGATCTTGTTTTTGTGGAAAAAGAAAAGAGAAAAAGAAAGAGAAGTGTTTGAGGTTGTTGTTGTAAACCTCTTGTGTTGTAACCCTCCTTTTATTTGTGAATCCCTCTTCGGTAGAGGTGATCGGAGTGGTATTGGTTTGCTCCCTCTTAGGTATAGGTGGAGTTTGGTTGTGAGCCTCTTCGGTAGAGGTGTGTGGATTGGTTGTTGTATTGGCTACGGGCCTTACCCCTCGGTTGTGAGGTGGTTGTTTGAGAGAGGAGTTTGGTACTCCTAGAGTTGTAAGAAATCCTCTTCGGTAGAGGTTCCCTCGGTGGGAGTTGAGATAGTGGAAATCCTACACGGTGGTGTAGGCGGGGATGTAGAGCAAGGTGCTCGAACCTCGAAACAAATCTTGTTGTTTGCGATTGCTCCTATTGTCTCTCTAACCCTCTCTCTCATTTATATTGTGCAAAGCATCATACTTCATATCATCATATCATATTTGCTTGTGTTGAGCATAACTCATATTGCCATATCATATTGCTTGTGTTGCCTTGCATTATTTCATATTGCTATATCCTTGATTGCTTGGCTTGATTGTGTGTGCACATTGCTTGGATTGCTTGTGTGTGTGTGCCTAACTTATACTCATCCAACAAGAGCTTCACATAGCACCTCAACCCATTTCAAGGGAAATCAAGGGGAGTTAGTCCACAGCCTCGCAAGGGGAATTCGGCTACACTTGTTGTATTGTATTAGTTTGTGCATAATTTGCATTAGCTTCCGCATTTAGCGCACTTAGTTTGCATTTAGTTTCTTAGATTAGCACTTACACCTATTCACCCCCCCTCTAGGTGTTTTTCAATTGGTATCAGAGCTAGTGCTCCTGATACTTAGGCTTAACATCCTAGGAGTGATCCATTTGCTTGCTAATCTCATTTGCATTTGTTTGTTTGCACATTCATATATAGTTTACCATGGACTTCATGACCCCTCCTAGCTTTGACCCTTCCAACGTTGATGTTTGGAAGTATAGGATGTTCATGTACCTAAAGACCCTAGGTTTGCATGTCTTCCTTGCCGCCACCAAGAGATGTTATCTTGGTGATGGTAATCATATAGGGGCCAATGCACAAGCCCTAGAGGCTATTAGAAGCACATTACCTAAAGATTATCTTATGTGTGTTTCTAATCTTGATTCCGCTTTTGCAGTGTGGAACAAGTTGACTACAACCACCACCTCCAAGCTTCAAGTTCAAATTCAAGAAGAGGAATCTAGTGGAGAATCCGATCCACAATGCTTCATGGTCCAAGGGAATGACTCCCTTGAGGTACATTCGGAATCCCAACTAGATAGTAATGATTGTGCTAGTTCTTCAAATGATTTTATTGATCCCCATGCTTTAAATGAAGAACTATCTATTGTTTGTGAAAAACTAATAGAAAAATATAACTTGTTGAAAAAGAAGAGTCTAGGTATTAATAATGAAAATAAAAATTTGATTGCTAGACTTGATGTTGTTTTGCAAGAGAAAGAGGAGATTGCTAATGAAAGGGATTCATTAAAATCTCAACTTGGTCTTGCACTTAAAGAAAATGAGTTTTTGAAAAATAAAAATGATTGCCATGTTCTTTTGAAGAAAAATGAAAACTTGTCTTTAAAAATTGATTTTGTTTTAAAAGAGAATGTTGATTTGAAAAATAAAATTATCTCTATTTTAAATGATTTAGATGTGTGTTTAAAGAAAAACATTATTTTGCAAAATAAGTTTGATGCGCATGTTTGCCATGCTAGTGTAGCTTCTTCATCTAGTCTACCTAATGCATGTACCTCTTCTTCTAGGATTAATGATGATATTTGTATGCTAAAGAAGAGAGTAGATTGTTTGGGCTCCACTATGAGCCAATGTGTTAAGAACCATACACGCTTGGAATCCTTGGTTCGAAAGAAACAAGTTCCATCTTCTATGCATGCACACCCTCCACGGCATACACATGCTCCTCACGGACACCATCACACGTATGCTCATGTGTACACATGTACACATTGTGGCCGAAAAGTTCATCTTGCTAAATTTTGCTATGATAGATTAAATAATGTAAATTTAGCAAAGAAGTTTGTTTGGGTTAGAGAAGAGACTAACCCCCATGGACCCAACAAGATGTGGGTACCAAAGACCACCCCTCCTATTATTTTTGATGTAGGTGTGGGCTCTCACATGACGTGAGAGTGATGACACCTTGGAGTGGATGCGTTCCGGACTTCATGGAAATCAAATTGGATGCATCACTTTCAAGGGAAGAGATGGTGGAGAGGACCACCAAGTTTTGGAGACAAGGAGGTTGCCTTCTAGGTTTTGGTAACAATTCCTAACTCCTTATTATTTATTTACACGCTTTATATTTCATCTTTGATTATAGCATGTTTTTATTGTCATTGGATTAGTATGTTCATTCCATGTTTATTAGATCCTTGACATACATGTATAGTATTTGAGACACACATGCTTATATGATCCCATACTTAGTGTTCTCACTTATGTTTAAGCTATAATGTACATCATGAATCTAATACATGTGAATTCACATAATAATCATGTTTTAGTTTTCCATGATGACTTTTATCATGATGATTTTTATATGTGTTTTTGATGCGTCATGTTTTGAATATATGTTTAAGTGTTAGTCTTCATTAAGACTAGTTATATACTTGTACATAGAGTGGGCTACAAATAAATCTATATATAGTTGGAATTGAATGCTTATTTGAACCCATTAGATGTGCTAGTATAGTCTAGTTTTGATGATTCATACATTTCAAACTTGTATTCCATTTTTGGATTTGTTTTATAATTGTGTGTTTCACTTCATGTATATGTTTGTATTGCCAAACTTTAAGATATACATGTATACCCCTTGAGTCATTTGCCCTTCATGCAAATCTATATTTGGACTCAATTGTGTTTAAGGGATATGTATGTATACTTCTTGTGTTGACAATTCATACATATACCTTGAAATGAAATTTGTCTTGATGAAGATTTAGTTTCTCTTGATTTTGTGTCAATATTTAACTTCATGTATATGTACGTCTTATCCAAACTATTGACTATACATGAGTATCCTTTGAGCCACGTGCCTTAATGCATATATTTTGTGGACTCATTATGTTTTGGATATGTATGTATACTTTAGTTTGTATTAGACATACATATGCCTTGAAGATTAGATAGTTTTGATGATTTTCGTGTTTTAAAGAATAATTGAGCTTATTGCCTAATTTTCATATTTATGATCTTCATATTTTATTTGTACACTCACATCTATTGCTTGCTCATGTTTTGTTTTCATGAGTCTTATTTATGCCTAATTGAACTTGAGTGTTTGATATGATGTGAATTTCATGTTTATGAAAAACAATTTTGTTTTATTCCTTGCTTGAAGGATTTCGTACTAGTTAACAAGTTTTCCATTTAACTAGTTGCGGTGTTCTTCATTTTGTAGTGATTTTCAAACAAAACTACATTTTCAAATCTATCTTTGAAAACCCCTACCATCAAAGGGCGGTAGGATGGGAGATCATGTTCATGTATGCTTTACATTGAAAATCTTTAAAACTTGAATTATGATTGGGTGGTAGATAATATGATGTATACACTTGAACTTATTGTTATGTCAATTGGTATCATTGAACTCTTTCAATTGGTATCATTTTGATCTTCTTGTATACTCATATATGTTTTGTATGTATGTATGCTTTAAATTCAAAGTATATCAATTTCTATTGGTATCTATCTTTCATACATTTATATGTTTGTGTTTATGCTAGTGCTTGAGTTTCAATTTTGTTTAAATTGATTACTTTTAAATTGTTATCAAGACTATGCATGACTTTAGTTTGTATTTCATAAAGGGGGAGAAAATTTGATTTTGTATTTCAATTGGTATTTGTACTCCCACACTTTATGATTAAAAGTTGGTATCAATGTTTTAAAAATGAACAATTCTTACAATTGGTATCAATGTTTCTATGAACAATTCTTACACTTTATGATTAAAAGTTGTTTACATATGTAAAATCTTTTTAATTGGTAAAATATTTACAATTGGTATCATATTTAAGAAATTCAGAATTTGGTTTGGCTTCAAGATTCATGTTTAAGAATTAAAGACTTATGTTTAATTACAATTGGTATTTCCAAAATTTTGTTTAAAGAAAATATTCAAAGTTTTGATTTGTATTTCCTATATGCAAGGAGAGCTTAACATCTCTCTTACATATAGATTCATGTTGAGTATATTATAAATTGAGGAGCTTGACAACTCTTCTTTATATGATATACGTGTGTAGGGGGAGCTTCACATCTCCTCTTATGCATTACATAATATGTGTTATGTGAATTGGGGCTTGTCATCCCTCTTCATGTAATGCATATGTGTAGGGAAGCTAACTTAGCGTCTTCCTCTTCATGAATGTATATAGCATATAACATATATTGATTCTTGTTTATTGGTATCAAGATGCTTCATTGACATATTTATCTATTGGTATCATGTTGTTTATGGTCACCCCTTATTGACCTTGTTTTTGTTTTAGACAAAAGGGGGAGAACATTGTTTGCATTGTTTTGATTGACATAAAGGGGAAGCAAGATTTTTACCCCTCGTTTTATCTATGATTTTGATTACCCCTTTGTTGATGATTGACAAAAAGGGGGAGAAGATTTTGAGTTTATATGCATATTTGTGTTTGCATATTTGTGTTTAGTTTTCTCATGCATCACAATAAATAAGCAATTTGATATACATAGTAAGATTTTAGGTTTATGCATATATGTTGTGTTTTGCAAATAGGAGAAAAAGGATTTGATATGTTTTATCTCCATACATTTGCATACATATTTATGAGCTTCATTGTCATATATTATTATTTATTTCCTATGCATGAGTTAAGGGGGAGCTTCCTTGAAGCTTATCTTTAATCCAGGCATATATAACTCCATGAGTTTTGTCATCATCAAAAAGGGGGAGATTGTTGGCCCAATGGCCTTCCACTCTAGTTTTGATGATGATCAACACTCATGTAGTTATGCTTACTAATATTCTTGTGTTTCTAAGTTTCAGATCATTAACAGGATATTAGTTGATGATTAGCTTCAACAAGGAGTTTAGAAGCTTTTCATGATGATTCCGGTGCCAAAGCTTAAAGATCATACCTTTGCACTTGGAGAGTCACGGAGTTTGGACCGAGTCTACTTGAAGATGAAGATCGACAAGAAGACTTAGGTATCTAGTTTAGAGTTTGTGTTTTAGATCCATTTGTAAAGCTTAGTTTAGTTGATATGCTCAAGTGCACAAATCACACACGTTGTATGATTGAGTTTGTTTTTTTTTTTTATGAATAGTTGATCAAAACAAGTTTACATGTTTTATATGTATAGTAGATGTATTCTAGTTATACATACATGGTTTAACTTGCTAAACAAACTTATTTTGATATCCCTATTCATGTTTTGGAAAAATCAAGTTTGATAAAAATACAAGTTTTGTTTTTGATAAAATTTGCAAGACACAAAAAAATTGATATGTTGATATATTGTCTTGAAATTTTTATCACATGTTTATGTTTTAACATAAAATGATAAAACAAGTTTTATGGAATTTTCAAAAATGATAAAAGATTTTTGTAAAATATTTTTCCCAAAATTTCTGACCTGGTTTTTGGGCTGACAGGCTGGTCGGTCGACCGTGCCGGTCGACCGCACCAAAGGGCCGGTCGACCGATCCGGTCGACCGACGTGCGCGGACGTGCACGTCTGTTAGGCACAGAGCCGGTCGACCGGGCCGGTCGACCGGGATGAGAGCTCTGCTCTCGGGAATTTTCGGTCGACCGGACCGGTCGACCGATGTTGCCCAACGGTCACATTTTTGACCGTTGGCGGTCGACCGGCCGGTCGACCGGCAGTTGGTCAGACTGCCACATCAGCCTAACGGCTAGTTTTTCCTAGGGGCTATATAAACCCCATCTCTTTGGGGATTTTGGCCAAGTTTTTCAAGAAGAAAAATACCTGTTTTCTGAAGTGTTTAAAAGTGTTTTAAAAGAGTTTTAAGTACTAACAAGATTTATTCTTTGTGTTTTTGGGTTTTGGAAAAATCAAAGAAATTGGAATTTGGGATTTTTGTATTGGCTTTCATTCTTTATCTTTTACAAGAATTTCCCAAGTGTTTTCTTTGAGTTCTTGTTTTCCAAAACACATAGTTTCCACACTTGAGCTATATCATCTATCCTAAACTATTAGGATCTTGTTTTTGTGGAAAAAGAAAAGAGAAAAAGAAAGAGAAGTGTTTGAGGTTGTTGTTGTAAACTCTTGTGTTGTAACCCTCCTTTTATTTGTGAATCCCTCTTCGGTAGAGGTGATCGGAGTGGTATTGGTTTGCTCCCTCTTAGGTAGAGGTGGAGTTTGGTTGTGAGCCTCTTCGGTAGAGGTGTGTGGACTGGTTGTTGTATTGGCTACGGGCCTTACCCCTCGGTTGTGAGGTGGTTGTTTGAGAGAGGAGTTTGGTACTCCTAGAGTTGTAAGAAATCCTCTTCGGTAGAGGTTCCCTCGGTGGGAGTTGAGATAGTGGAAATCCTACACGGTGGTGTAGGCGGGGATGTAGAGCAAGGTGCTCGAACCTCGAAACAAATCTTGTTGTTTGCGATTGCTCCTATTGTCTCTCTAACCCTCTCTCTCATTTATATTGTGCAAAGCATCATACTTCATATCATCATATCATATTTGCTTGTGTTGAGCATAACTCATATTGCCATATCATATTGCTTGTGTTGCCTTGCATTATTTCATATTGCTATATCCTTGATTGCTTGGCTTGATTGTGTGTGCACATTGCTTGGATTGCTTGTGTGTGTGTGCCTAACTTATACTCATCCAACAAGAGCTTCACATAGCACCTCAACCCATTTCAAGGGGAATCAAGGGGAGTTAGTCCAGAGCCTCGCAAGGGGAATTCGGCTACACTTGTTGTATTGTATTAGTTTGTGCATAATTTGCATTAGCTTCCGCATTTAGCGCACTTAGTTTGCATTTAGTTTCTTAGATTAGCACTTACACCTATTCACCCCCCCCTCTAGGTGTTTTCAAGTTCCAATAAGAGTTTACTAAAAATCCGAAGAGACCTGATCCAAACAATTCTACCAAATCCCTTACTAATTCCCTCCTACAGAAAGGTAGGGCCACAAAAAATTGTATTTATTTTTTTATTGAAATGATTACAGATTAAACTTGTCATGTTAACATTATACCCTAATAATAAGACTTCAGTATATCCCCAACAGATTAAACTTTACTTGTTAATTCTCTTCAATCGAATGACAGTTTCATCAATCTCGGTCAAGTTAATATTACACCTTTGGCCAAACTTGCTCAAATCGTAAAAATTGAATCTCAGTCAAGTTAACATTATACCTCTGACCAAACTAGCTTAAATCGCAAAATCAATCTCAGTTAAGTTAACATTATAGCTCCAATCAAACTTGCTCAAAGCGCAAAATCAATCTCGGTCAAGTTACATTACACCTCTGACCAAACGTATTCAAATCAAAAAAATCAGTTACAGGTATGTTAAATATCACAATTCTGGTAGTAACAATGTCTTTGTCACGTTAAACATTGCACTAGTGGTAGTAATTCTTCTTGATTTTCTCAACAAAAATGAGATTATTGATTGGTCACTAATGTTGCACATTTAATATCAAATTCTCCTACTTATTATTGAATAAACTCTGCATTTTCCTAATTAAATGTTAAATGTATTTGCAGGCCCATTCCTAAAGGAGAGTGAAGAGAAAAGAACCCAAAAGCCCATCAAATTCTGAATTAAATTAGAATTAATTAGAACTCAGTAAATTAGGGCTAAATCTTGACATATCAAGAGGTTGAAAATCGGTTGAGAAGAATCCTCCCTGAATCAGGCGGTTGAAGCCAAGGATCAAAGGCCATTTCGTCAAAATCCCGGACTTAAACTGCAAATCCAGTCGAAGATAAAGATAAATTGTGAAACCAGGGAATTCCACCAACAGGGTGTGGCAACCTGGCCACACCCTGGCCGCGGAAACGTGGCCAAAGCCGCGTTTTCGCGGCTTGGTTAGTGAGTTAAGGGCAGCGTTTGCTCCCCCTATCTTCTCAAACCTCTTCCCTTTGGGTTTTTGCCTATAAAAGGGCAGGATTTTCACTGAAAATGGGACGACCATGCAGAGATAGGAAGTAGTCCAGTTTTTTACTCTTTGTAATATAGGTTTTTGTTTTCTTTTTATGTAATTTTAATTTGTATGTAAGCTTAGGTTAGATTGAGATTCATGTAAGTAAGAGAGAGGCTTATGTTGAGAGTGACACCGATGTACCCTCCTCCTTTCTTCCATCGTTTCTGCAAGCAATAAAAGGTAATTTTTTTTTATGTTCGTCTTTACTTTTGTTTTCTTCTTCTTCTTTCTACTTTACCTCTTTTGGTTTTGATGAGCATGCAAGTGAATCCAGAAGCATTAGTATAACAATATTTGTGTGAGTGCTAACGATAATTCATGATGATGTTCTCCTCCTCAAGACTCCGTATCATTTCATTCTTGTTCGTCTTGATGATGTAATGCGACTGGGGACTGAGCTCGATCCTATGGCTTATGCGTTGAACGCCTCCGAAGTAAGGTAGAACATGCAAGGGCTCCAGATAAGTCAACAATCAAATTAGGTAAGTATTTCTTTAATCTTCTTTCTTTTTTTTTATTTCTTTTTTAAATCACCAACACCCACTTCTTTCATCATTCCTTTTTCATTTCTTTATAAATAATCATTCTCCATTTTCTCCACCTTCTCCATCTATCACTTTCTTTCTAATTTAACTATAACTCTTTTTCTCTTTTCTTTTAAGAACCAAAGAAGAACTTTAACCAAACTTTGTATCTTAAAAGAAGACTTACTAAAAAGCTTCCATCGCTAGTCCCTCCTTGTGGATCACGACCGCATAGTCACTTGCTATCGCGGTAGAATTGAGCACTTGCACATCTCTATTTTGAAGTTCTGAAATACTGTATTTTTGTGCAGGTTCAACCTCAATCAAATTTTGGCGCCGTTGCCGGGGAGGGACGGTAAGTTATTCTCTTTAAAAGTTTACATTTTTGGTTAACTTTTTTTTTTTTTTTGGTACAGATTCAACAATAAGGAATTCTTGCTGCAGTGGACATATAAGTGGCCTTGGAATCTGCTCAAGAAAGCAGAGCCAAGAAGCCCTCAGATTTGCTACATTTTAGTGGCAAAACTGAGTGAACTACTAACTTGTATTCTTGCAGGTTGGTTGAATTAAAAATCTGAATTTCTGTAGCATTTATCTCCTTGTTTGACTCACTGTATATACATCTTTAACACAACAGTAAAAAGTTGATTGTAGTGTCTATTTCATTTCATTTTTTATTTACTGTTGAAGAGTGCTGGAGCCAAGGTATGTGTGCATAGCATTTAGTATAAGGTTCATTCTTGTATGATTGCTTGAATGTTACTTTTCTATTTACTTGTACACTGCACTAAATTGACTTAAGGGCTTGTCCTATAAACAAGATAAGGTGGGGAAGTCATTACCCTCCCTTAGCCCACAATCTCCTCACTCACTAACCCAAGCCTAACTAAAAATGAGTAGACGTTGGCCCTAGGGACATCCGAACTCAATTAGGAGATTATCCTGAGGGGGAAAGGTGTTAGAATTTAACTCCTGCCAAATCAGTGTCTAGGAAGGGGATTAAGGGCCGAAAGCCTGAAGGTTGGTGGTTACTTAATTAAGGAACGTCTTTGACGGAAAACCTCCCATAAATGTTGCCCTGACCTAGCTGATTAGCTTGTGGTCTAAGTCTGTATTATACCTCCCGTGGACAGTCTAACCAGTTAGGAGTCGTCTAGGTCATAGGTCTGCCCTAACTTAGTTTAGAATTTTTTCTTTTTTGTTTGCTTATTTGTTGTTTTTTGTTTGTGTTTTATTGTGTGATATGGCTTATAACAACAATTTTTTCAATTTTATTGGTAATCTATATTACACACCAACTTCTTTTTCGGATATTACCAACCCGGCATATCACAACTTTGACCAACATAGTGTGCCGGATTGGTCTTATCCGAATCAATATAACCCATGCCCCCAATCTTATAACCATAATTTCTAGAATAATTTCGACTCTTCACAGAGTCAATGGGGATTCACCTCCCCCGAGTCCAATTTTCAACCAAATTGTCCTCCTTATCCACCTAGCCCATAATATTTCCAAGATTCATACTCAGTTCCACCAGTTCAAAATAGAAAACCATCAATTTTGGAAATAAGTATGCGTGAGTCCAAACAAAAATCACAAAATCTGATGGACTCACAATTTCACCACTAATTCCAAAATAACACTTCATCTTTTCAACAAAACAATGAACCAATCAACCATGAAAAGATGCTTGAAGCCATGACTCAGGCTCAAAACGCTCGTAATCGTGACATAGATATGATGGTCCAATCTCTACGTTCTCACCGTTTGACCAGTTGTGATGTCGCTAACCATTCTGTTAGAGCCGAAGAGTCATGTTGTTCTGGAAATCAAGGCTCCATTTCAGAACAATCATTTGAACTTGCCCAAACTCCAAATTTTGAAAATGATATTGATAGTTTGGCAAGTTATTCCTTTCCTGAAATAAAACTTGAGAATGAAAATGATCCTGAACCTCAACTTAGCGATTCAATTCTACTTCCTGATTCAATAATGACTCCGGTATCTTCACCTGATTTCAATCTTTTCCCGAGTCAACATTGGATCCTGTGCCAATTCATTATGAAATTGAATCACCCATCTTTGATGATCATATTGAACTTGACCAATTTTACACTTTTGAAAGTCCTATTGACAATTGGCAAGTTCTCATTTTTATGACATTGAACTCAATGAGAAATGTGGCCTAGATTCTCAAATCTGTGATCCAGTTCAAATTCCTGAATCAATATTGACTCCTGTTTTGTTACCCGACTTGAGTAATATTTTAGAATCAGTTTTGATTCCCACACCTATCATTCTTGAACTTGAATCACCAATATTAAGTCACATTCCATTGTTGAAAAATAAATTTGGACTTGAGTTTCAACTTCTTGACTTGGACCCACTTCCCGAACCAATCTCGACTCCTGAACCTTTACTTGACTTAAGTCACCTTTCTGAGTCGGTATTAGTTCCTATACTTCCTGAGTTCAAGTCAATCATTCTATCTTTTGACACTCCATTTTGGGACAAGGCGGTTGACAAATTTGACTCCGAAATTAATTATGAAATTTGAAAATTAGATGGGGTTAAATTTTTAATAAAAATCCTTCATCGATACATCATTTTAATGGGTTATATTAAAGAGATTTTTGGTGGGTTCCTCCGAACTCCACGAAAAGTCGATTGGGCCGCATTTCGTGCACCAATCAGACCACTACCGGAACCACCACCTTAAGGTAGTATCTTCCTCTCCTTTCTTCTTTTTCATGCATCTATGCATTAATTCATACATTGAGGACAATGCATGAGATAGGTGTGGGGGGAGGGTCTAACATAACTTAAGTTTTTTCTTTTTATTAAAAAAAAATTCTTTACTTTTAAAAACTATTTGAAAATAGAAACAATATTTTGACATATTTTTTGTAAGAAATTAAGTCAATTTTAAGGAATAGGAAAATAAAAATTGGGATTTCTTAAACTTGGTCAAAATAAGATTATTCGTTTTATTTTTAAGGTTAGGAAGATAATTTGTCAAAGTAATTTAGTCTTGATCTTTATCTTAATGAAATATGCATACTTCATACACTTACACACTTAGGGTTCAAAAATAAAGATTCTTATGCCTTATAAAAAAATATTATTAAAAAGAAAAAATATATAAACAAATCTAATTATTGATTAGCTAGATGCTTTGGCCTAAGCAAGCCTTAGTATTTATGCAAAAGATAATTAGATAAGTTTGAGAAAAAAAAGGTATATATATAAATCCTCTGATTAAGCTGGGCATTTATGCCTCATGAAGCATAAGTATTCACGCCTAAAAGGTGTTCATATAATAAAATCCTTAGTTTTGTGGCCTTGTTTGCTCGAGTCCTTAAGTCCTTGGGGTGTTTTCTCACCCGGTGCCCTAAGACCGTTTGGTTTGGGAGTCATCGATTAAAGGCTCGTTACATGGGCAGATTAGAATGCCTAATAGAACTAATGAATAATATGAGGAAAAAAATTTATATATATATAAATAAATGAGGCATAAGAGTTAGAGTTAAAGAACCCTTAGTCAAATTTTCACAATCACAAGGTGCATATGACTTAGGGTAAAGTAATAGACTAAATGAGAAATACAATTTGACTCCTTACTTTGATTGATAATAAATTTTTGAATAGAGACTAAGCTTAGGAATGAAAAGTTCAGTTTTCCTATAACTTATAGATTACTTAAATCTTACAATTATATTTCAAATATTTTCTCTTTCAAAATGCTTTTCGAAAATACTAACTCTTTGTTTCTCTTTCTTTATGGATTTTGTGGGTGTAATCCACTGAAAACCCTCACGAGACAAAACTCGTCCTCTAGGGAAAACCTAGAGGTTTAACGACTTGTTGCATATGCTCAGTGCAATCGCATGACCTGCGAAAGTGGTCTAATAATCCTTAGTATAGTTTAGTTGTTTTGCTCGAGGACGAGCAAAAGATAGGTATGGGGGTGTGATTGATCACTAATGTTGCATATTTAATATCATATTCTCCTACTTATTATAGAATAAACTCTGCATTTTCCTAATTAAATGTTAAATTTATTTGCAGGCCCATTCCTAAAGGAGAGTGAAGAGAAATGAGCCCAAAAGCCCATCAAATTCTGAATTAAATCAGAATTAATTCGAACTCAGTAAATCAGGGCTAAATCTTGACATATCAAGAGGTTGAAAACCGGTTGAGAAGAATCCTCCCTGAATCAAGCGGTTGAAGCCAAGGATCAAAGGCCATTTCGTCAAAATCCCGGACTTAAACTGCAAATCCAGCTGAAGATAAAGATAAATTGTGAAAGCAGGGAATTCCACCAACAGGGCGTGGCCACCTGGCCACACCCTGGCCGCGGAAACGCGGCCAAAATCGCATTTTCGCAGCTTGGTTAGTGAGTTAGGGGGAGCGTTTGCTCCCCCTATCTTCTCACACCTCTTCCCTCTGAGTTATTGCCTATAAAAGGGCAGGATTTTCACTAAAAATGGGACGACCATGCAGAGATAAGAATTAGTCCAGTTTTTCACTCTTTGTAGTATAGGTTTTTGTTTTCTTTTTATGTAATTTTAATTTGTATGTAAGCTTAGGTTAGATTGAGATTCATATAAGTAAGAGAGAGGCTTATGTTGAGAGTGACACCAATGTACCCTCCTCCTTTCTTCCATCGTTTCTGCAAGTAATAAAAGGTAAATTTTTTTATGTTCGTCTTTACTTTTGTTTTCTTCTTCTTCTTTCTACTTTACCACTTTTAGTTTTGATGAGCATGCAAGTGGATCCAGAAGCATTAGTATAACAATGTTTGTGTGAGTGCCAACGATAATTCATGATGATGTTCTCCTCCTCAAGACTCCGTATCATTTTATTCTTGTTCATCTTGATGATGTAATGCGACTGGGGACTGAGCTCGATCCTATGGCTTATGCGTTGAACGCCTCCGAAGTAAGGTAGAACATGCAAGGGTTCCAGGTAAGTCAACAACCAAATTAGGTATGTATTTCTTTAATCTTCTTTCTTTTCTTTTATTTCTTTAGTTTAGATCACCAACACCAACTTCTTTCATCACTCCTTTTTCATTTCTTTATAAATAATCATTCTCCATTTTTCTCCACCTTCTCCATCTATCACTTTCTTTCTAACTTAACTATAACTCTGTTTCTCTTTCTTTTTAAGAACCAGAGAAGAACTTTAACCAAACTTTGTATCTTAAAAGAAGACTTACTAAAAAGCTTCCATCGCTAGTCCCTCCTTGTGGATCACGACCCGCATAGCCACTTGCTATCGCGGTAGAATTGAGCACTTGCACATCTCTATTTTGAAGTTCTGAAATACTGTATTTTTGTGCAAGTTCAACCTCAATCAATTATATCTTCAGTGTTAAATTAATCATCACCTCTACCACACAAAACAAGTCTCTATTACATTAAATATCACACTATTGACAATTCAATTTGTTAAACTCGTAAATCCAATCCCTGGCAAGTTAATATCACATATTCTGCAGTTGTCTTCTCAATTTTCTCAAATGAAAATGAGATCTTTGATTAGTACCACACCACATTGATTGTTAAGTTAATATTACATCTCTAGCAAATCCCACTATTAAGTTTCAAACTAACCTCTGACAGTAATTTTCTCGATTTTCCCAACAAAAATGAGATTTTGGGTTAAAACTACACCTTTCCTATTCAACTTTCCAAGTAATGTTACCTTAGCATTTACTTGCTAAGTTAACAGCTACATCTGGCAATTAAAACTCTTTGCTTTAGACTATCTAATTTTCCAACAAAACAGACATGATTCAAAAGCAAACAAGCGACAAAAGCGACAGTTGCATCTCAAATGCAAACCTTGCATGAGAGTTGTATTCTCTCAAACACAAAAATTGCATTTACATCCAATAGATGCAGTAGAATTGCTGACTGAGGTCTGACTTTTGTAGCAGTTTAACAGTATAATTGTAAAAGAAATCAGACGATGGGTCAATAGTGTACCGACAAGCAAGTCAAACTTCAACAAACAAATTTGTTAATTGAAAGCTTACTTTTATAAACAGTTTAACAATACACTAGAAAAAGAAGTTGACAACATAACTAGTACAATAGTACACTGATAAGGAAACCAGTGCTCAGATAAGTTCCAAACTTCATATCTAGACAATTACAATGATCTTCTCTGGAGGCTTCAAGCAGTTAATAGTACACTCATGAAAAATAGGATCTAGACAGATCAAGCTTCAGGTACTTTAAAAGATTGTTCATTTAAATTACGAAAGCCTAAGTCAAGAGGAATTCAAATTATTTTGAAATCCTTCCCAGTCAACCATGGGATTTCATAAACTTTGGATGGAGTTTTATAGGCTGTCTAAAAATCACTAAAGACAAAGCCATGTAGATCTCACATCAACGCAAAGGTCACACTTTAAATCAAATATCATACATACACAAGAGTGGTGTTTGAACCCAAAATGTGGACTTCACAGCAGTAGATGTGAATGTCGCATTGTACACTAAATGTGACAGTCACGTTAATTAACAAAATGCGAGCCTGGGTAGCTCTGCCTCTTCAACTGAATGCAAGCCTGAGTCGCATTACGTCATAATGTCAACTCGAGCCTGCGAGCTCTATGTCTCAATTTTGACGCGAGCATGCGAGCTCCGCGTCTCAACTTCGACGCGAGCATGCGAGCTCCGTGTCTCAACTTCGACGCGAGCCAGTGAGCTTCTCGCTTTAACTTCAATGCAAGCTTGCAACCTCTGTGCCTAAATTTTAACGGAAAGCTGTGAGCTCCGCATTTCAACTTCAATGCGAACCTGCGAGCTCCGTGTCCCAACAACAGAATGAATTTTGCGTCCAGTGCAAGACTTGTATTTTTGTTGTAGCTGACTGTCATTACTGGGTCAATTAATACCCACGTAATGTGGGTGTTAATTCTCATTATGGAAAGATTATAGGGGATAATTATACCCCTGAAAGCCCCCTATAAATATCTATGAAATCTATGAAGAATAGGTTCAGCTGGGGGAGATCTTTGGCTTTCAAATAGCAAGACAAGAAGAGGAGAAAACACATCCACCTACTAATTTTCTTGGTTCAGATTCTTGGCCTTTGTAGCTTCAAGAGATCTAAGTGAGGAGAGAGATCCTTCTAGAGGGCAAAAAAACTTTATGTTGCTTTCAAGAAGAGTTTCTTTTCATCTCTTTGAGAGCAACAACAAAAAGATCCAAATAGAAGCTTCTGATTCGGTTCATTAATGGAGAACAAGATTTACTCTCCACCGCTACACGAAGAATCGTCTTTAAATAAAGAGGAGATCTACTCAAATCCTTCTCTCATTTGCACTCAGGATTATTTTGTTATAATATTTCATCTACTCAAAGAACTTTGCAATTGAATTTTGTGATCAAACACTATACATTGTATATTATGCTTGTATGGGTTTGGGTTTGGTCATTCTTTTTCATGTAATGCATGTATATAGGGAGAATTAACTTAACATCTCTCCTCTTCATAGATTTTTATCGCATATACAATTATCACGTTTTCTTACCCCCTTTGTTGATGAATTAATATATATGCATATTGTTTATGTTTTTGCATACATGTATTTTATATTCATGATTTGTTTGGTATCTATGAGCTTCCATTAAATAACTATTTGTTTTATGCTATGCATGAGTTAAGGGGGAGCTTTTACAAAGCTTATCTTTAATCCGTGCATATATAACTCTATGAGGTTTGTCTCATCAAAAATGGGGTGATTATTGGCCCAAAGACCTATCACTTTAGTTTTGATGATGATTAATTCGTGTAGTTATGGTACAATGATCTTGTGTTTATTAAGTTTCAGATATTCAATCAAGATCTTAGTTGTTAGTTAGCTTCTTCAAGTTAATATGCGTCAATGCAAGAGCTCAAGCGTAAAGATCACATCAAGCACTCAAGATGGAGCCTAGCTCAAAAAAATCATGTTTGTGATCGAGTCAAAATAGAGAGAAAGATCATATCAAGAAGAAGAATCTAGTTGTAAGAATTTTTGATCTTATATAAAGTTTAGATTAAACTTGATGGCTCTAGTACACGCACAAAGTTTGATGTTGGTTTTCAAGAACAAGAGTTTTGATTTTCAGTTTAACTTGTTTCGATTTAACTAGAATATATATTTAGTTTCATGAATAGATGATCGGAACGGAATAAGCACTGGAAAATGTGTATTTATGAAATCAGTGAAATTATATATGTGTGCTAATGTTCCCTTGATACTTTCGTTATAGCATTAGCTCAACGGGTCGAATCCACAGGGACGGGAGGCGATAGAAGCATTAACAGTTCTTATTCACGTCGGTTGTTAACAAGTCTTCTTTGTTAAAGAATAGAAAAGGATAAAGAAAAAGAAAAGAAACCCAGAAAGTAATAGGTGGAGAAGGCGATGAAGACAAAAATGTGAAAATAAAGGAGAAGTGATTTTGAAAACAAAAAGAAGATGAAACAAAGGTGAACTAAGAAGTTGGTGAAAACAACAATGAGAAAATGATAAAAGATTTTGAAAATAGTTTTTAAAGCAAAGTAAAAAGCGAGAAGAAAACTATGAAAGAAAACTCATGGATACTAACTACTAATTGCTCCACTAACCATGCTAATATCTTAGTGATAGTTGACTCACATAGATCCTCGGCCATCACTAATCCTTGGCTTCAAGAGAAGATACAAAGCATGACAAATAAGATGGTTTTTCACATTCAAACTTGCATCAAGAGCAAGCTAATACAAATATTAGATCATCAAAACCATTAGAAGAAAGCATGAAATAAGAGAGAGTTAGCTTGGTTAGCAAATTAGCAAGTTAGATGTTAGAACCCATCATCATGAGCCATCAATGGTTCTTGCAAGAGCAAGGCCTTGTAGAGGCTACTACATTCATGTGGATTATCAAGTAAGTAGTTAGCCAGGTAGTGGTTAGTAGTTAGTCACCATGAGAAGAAAATCTAGCTAAGCATCATGGAGAAGATGGAGAAGATTACATTAGAGAAGAAAGGAGACATCTTTACATAGATTATCACCATCTATTACATCAATCTCTCTCTATCTCTCCCTAAGTCTCTCAGCCCTACTACAAGATCTATAAAAGAAAAGAAAAAATAAAATAAAAGAGAAAGAACACCTACACTGCGCTACACTAAAAGATAGAAAACCTAGTCAAAATCCAAATTTGCTTGCGTTCTTGGACTCTGCAGGGCTTTATATAGGCAAAAGGGGCTTCCAGAAGATGAAACGAGGTCACACGTCGAAGATCGACGCGTGTTACGTTTTCGCGGTAATACTAGGGACCTAGGTCCCTAGTTTTGGTGCGGGGATTCGCGGCGTTTCGGGGACCTTCTAGATATGCTCAAATTCGGGTATTTTTATCCGTATATTCGTCTGACGTGCACAAGGATCTAGGTTCAATGCATCTTCTAGAAGATCCCTTGCTTGGCCTCGAAGAAATCTGGATTTAATTACCCGAAAATAGTTTTAATTAAGCTCTTATTACCCTTTTTTTCTCCTTATCTAGAGTATCTGCAAGAGAGACCAAAATACAGTTTAGACCGACATTTATTCATAAATCGGTGAGAAAATATGATATAATAGTGCAGAACTGTAGACTAATCACACCTCCACACTTATCTTTTGCTCGTCCTGAGCAAACAAGAAAAGAAAAACTATGCTACAAATGTTATTACATCACTTTCACAGATGACGCGATTGAACTGTGCAACAAGCCGTTAAACCTCTAGGTTACCCCTAGGGGAGGAGATTTGTCTCCTGAGAATTTTCAGCGGATTGCACCCACAAAATCCATAAAGAAGGATGACAAATGTTAGTATTTAGAAAGCACCATTTAAAAAGAGACAAGTTTAAGAAATATTTTTGCAAAAATATAAGCGATCTAATGTCATAAGTCCACCAAAAATTAGTCTTCCTTAGACTTAATCTCTATGCAAGATCTTTTTCTTCATTTAAGGTAAGAATTCAAAATTTGATTGAATATTTTATCCTTCATAAAACCAAGATAATATGCACTTTGTGATAGTGAAGATTTCTGGGATTTCAACTCAACCATCAAGCCATTTTTATATATATATATTTTATTTTTTTCTTTTTTCTTCCATTAGTTTTCTTCGGCTTTCTAGATTACCCGGATAGCGAGCCTTTAACCGATGACTCCCAGACCAGACGGGTTTTAGGGCACTAGATGAGAAAACATCCCTCGGGTTTAAGGACTCGAGTAAACAAGGCCACAAAATTAAGAAGGATTATTTGTTCTGTATTGCCACCTTTATGCGTGAATAATCATGCTTCTTGAGGCATAATTATATAGCTTAATAAGTTGTTTTTTATTCATTTATATCATATATTTTTTCTTTTTATTATTATTTTTTTTTGCTTTTTGGCATTTTAGGTCTTTGTTTCCATCCCAAAATGTGTAAGTGTGAAGTGTAAACAATCTAAGGCAAAAAATCAAGATAAAATTATCTCCCCAATCTTTTATACTTAGCCTATAATTTTAAACAAGATCCATTATTTTGACAGGGTTTAAGATGTGATAATTTAAGGCTTCCTTAATTTCTAAAATCATCTTAATTTTTTTAAAAATAGATCAAAATATTGTCTCTTGTTTCAAAAAGTTTTTAAAAAAAGAGAAAATTCCTATAAGATTTTTAAAAGTATCCTAAAAGAAGTAAAAAAGAAGAAAAAATCTAAAAACTCTAGGTTAGTAAACCCTTCCCCACACTTATCTCATGCATTGTCCTTAATGCATCGTGATGTATGTATGCATGAAACAAATAGAGAGGGAAGGAAAAATCACCTCAAGGTGGTGGTTCTGGTGGTGGTCTAATTGGTCTACGAAATGCGGCCTAATCCAATTTGCGTGAACTCCGGAGGACCCCACTAGAGACCTTTATAAACAACCCACTATAATGATGTATGCAGTTATGATTTTTATTAAGAATTTTACCCCATCTAATTTGCCAGTTTTCAAAAAAATTTCAGAGACAAATTTATGAAGACCCTCGTCCCAGAATGGAATGATTGATTTGGAGTCAGAAAGTACAGGAACTAATGCTGACACAGAAAAAAGACTTAAGTCAAGTAAAGGTTCAGGAGTCGAGATTGGTTCAGGAAGTGGGTCCAAATCAAAAAGTTAAAACTCAAGTCTACATTCATTTCCCCATGATGGAATGTGACTTTCTAAGGTTCGTGATTTCAGTTCAAGAATAACAGGTGTAGGAACTAAAACTGACTCTAAAATATTACTTAAGTTGGGTAACAAAACAGGAGTCAATATTGATTCAGAAATTTGAACTGGATCACAAATCTGAGTATCTAGGTCACATTCCTTATGGAGTTTAATTCCATAAAAATGAGAACTTGCCAATTTATCAATGGGACTTTCAAAAGTATGAAATTGGTCAAGTTCAATATGATAATCATAAAAGATTGGTGATTCAATTTCACAATGGACTGGCATAGGATCCAATGTTGACACGGGAAAAAGCCTGAATTCAGGTTAAAATACCTCAGTCATTATTGTATCAGGAAGTGAGATTGAATTACCAATTGAGATTCAGAATCATATTCATGCTCAAGTTTAATCTCAAGAAAAGGATAACTTGCCAAAATGTCAATAGGATTTTCAACATTTGAAGTTTGGTCAAGTTCAGATGGGTGTGCTGAAATTGAAGCTTGGTTTCCAGAACAACATGATTCATGGTCTAGATTGATAGAGTGAAAGATATCTGGATTGGTCAAAGGTTGATAAGAGTGAGTTTCTTCATTCCTATGGATGTTGACCAATTGACTCAGTTGTGCTTCTAACCTATCAATGGACTGGGTAAAAGATTTTTGAAATTGTTATGAGGTCTCATGCAAGATTTCTATACTCTTTTCTAGCTTCGATTTTTATTTAGATGATTGTTCAAGAAATGGAGTATAGGAATCTTGTTTTTGAAAAAATATGAAGATTGTGAGTCTAACAGGTTTTGAGATTGTCGCTCGGACTCACACAAGAGTTCCTCAGTCAATCCAAAGATGGATGTTTGATTATTTTGAAGAGGTGGGACTGAGTAAGTCTCTTGAAAATATTGTGGAATTGGGGAGGCCATCATTTTTTGAAATTGTCACTCGACCTCTTGTAGGTTGGCATCTATACTATTTTCTAGCTCAGATTTATCTTCACATGGTGGTTCTAGAAAAGGAGTATAGGAAGCAAAATTGAGAAATGAATATTGTGAAAATTGTGAAAATTGTGGACAAGGTGGTTGAAAATTTGACTGGGGGGAGGTGAATCCCTATTGACTCTGTGAGGAGTTAAAATTATTTTGAAAATTATAGTCATAAGATTGGGGGTATGGGTTGTATTGATTCGGATAAGTCCAACCCGGTGTATTTGGTTGGTTCATATTGTAAAAAGCCGGGTTGAAATTATCTGAAATAAATAGGGTTGCTGTGAAATATGGATCATATTAGGATTGGAAGAATTGTTATTGTTGAATTCCATTTCACAAACAATCACAAACAAAAAAGAAAAAGCAAATAACAAACAAAAAGAAAAGAAAAAATCAAAACGAAGCCTATATTAAGGTTGACCTAGACCTAGACGACTCCTAACTGGTCGATTACCCAGGGGAGGTTGTTGTATGAATCTCACCACAAGCTAATTGGCCACGTAGGGACAAAATATGGTAGGAGGTATCCGTGCATAAGCAACGTGCCTTAATTACGCCAAACCACGGTATTTTCGAGACGTAACCTCTTAATCCCCAACTTAAACACCGATTTCACAAGAGTAAGATTCAACACAAGTTCCACCCTCGGTCAATCTCATAATGAGTCTAAGATCCTAGGGGCCAACGTCTATCAATTTTTATTAGGGCTTAGGTTGTGTGAGTGGGGATGTTATTTTTGGTTAAGGAAGGGTGATGAAATCCCTCCCTTATCTTGTATGGGTTTTGCCCCTAATTTCAATTCGTGCAAGTGTGCAATATAGACAAGAAGATAACATAAAGCGAGTAAATTACCCATGTGTTTGTCCTATACTATATGCAATGCCATATGTACACCACAATCCAAATAACAACAACAGAACAAAATACAGTATATTGGAATTGAATTGACAAGTACCTAAATGCAAATGTCTTAACCATTTTAAAAGCGTCCAAATACTAGTATTAGTTCTTTAGTTTATTGCGGTATTTAGGCAATCAAAGTAAGAAAGTAATAGTATAGATCCACTAGCTATTATAATGAACATAACCCAGCACAACAATATACACAATTATCACAAAGTAGCCGCGTCTCCGCGGCAAAAGTCGCGTTTGCGTAGCTTTTCTTTAGAAGCTGGGTTCCTGCTTTCTAGAGTAGGGAGATGCAAAGCTAGTATTTGTTTTATAATGTTAAGCTCCTGTAAAGATTATCCTGCATACCAAAACCGAGAAGAATATGTTAACAAAAACGTGAAATCAAAACCATTCCCATCCCCGGCAACAGCGCCAAAAATTTGATCGGAATGGAACAAGCACTGGAAAATGTGTATTTATGAAATTAGTGAAATTATATATGTGTGCTAATGTTCCCTCGATACTTTCGTTATAGCATTGGCTCAACGCGTCGAATCCACAGGGATAGGAGGCGATAGAAGCAATAACAGTTCTTATTCACGTCAGTTGTTAACAAGTCTTCTTTGTTAAAGAATTAGAAAAGGATAAAGAAAAGAAAAGAAATCCAGAAAGTGATAGGTGAAGAAGGCGATGAAAACGAAAATATGAAAATAATGGAGAAGCGGTTTTGAAAATAAAAAGAAGATGAAACAAAGGTGAACTAAGAAGTTGGTAAAAACAACAACGGAAAAATGATAAAAGATTTTGAAAATGGTTTTTAAAGTAAAGTAAAAACGCGAGAAGAAAACTATGAAAGAAAACTCATGGCTACTAACTACAAATTGCTCTAACCTCTTAGTAATAGTTACCTCACATGAATCCTTTGACATCACTAATCCTTGGCTTCAAGAGACAATACAGAGCATGGCAAATAAGATGGTTCTTCACATTCAAACTTGCATCAAGAGTAAACTGATACAAATATTAGATCATCAAAACTATTAGAAGCAAGTATGAAATAAGAAAGAGTTAGCTTGTTTAGAAAGTTAGTAAGTTAGATGTTAGAACCCATCATCATGAGCCATCAATGGCTTTTGTATGAGCAAGGCCTTGTAGAGGCTACTAGATTCATGTGGATTATCAAGTAAGTGGTTAGCTAGTTAGTGGTTATTAGTTAGTTACAATGAGAAAAAAAAATCTAGCTAAGCATCATGTAGAAGATGGAGAAGATTACATTGGAGAAGAAATGAGACACCTTTACATAAATTGTCACCATCTATTACATCAATATCTCTCTATTTCTCTCTGAATCTCTCAGCCCTACTACAAGATCTATAAAAGAAAAGAAAATACAAAATAAAAGAGAAAGAACACCTATACTACCCTACACTAAAAGACAGAAAACCTAGCCTAAATTCAAATATGCTTGCGTTCTTTGCCTCGTAGGGTTTATATAGGCAAATGGGGCTTCCAGAAGATGAAACGAGGCCACGCATCGAAGATCGACGCGTGGTCCCACCACCTTGCCGCAGAAACGCGACTTTTACTGTGTTTTTGTGGCAATACCAGGGACCTAGGTCCCAGGTTTTGGTACAGAGATTCGCGGTGCTTCGGGGACCTTCTAGATATGCTCAGATATAGGTATTTTCATCCGTATATTCTCCTGACGTGTACAAGGGTCGAGGTTCAATGTATCTTCTAGAAGATCCGTTTCTTGGCCTCCAGGAAATGCGGATTTAATTACCCAAAAATGGGTTTAATTATGTTCTTATTATCCTTTTGCCCTCCTTGTCTTGATTATCTACAAGAGAGACCAAAACACGGTTTAGACTAACATTTTATTCATAAATCGGTGAGAAAATGTGATATAATAATGTAGAACTGTAGGCTAATCACATTCCCACACTAATCTTTTGCTCGTCGCGAGCAAAACAAGAAAAGAAAAACTATATTATAAATGTTATTACACCACTTTGGCAGGTGGCGCAATTGCACTGAGCGTGTGCAACAAGCCGTTAAACCTCTAGGTTACCAGTAGAGGAGGAGTTTTGTCTCCTGAGAGTTTTTAGCGGATTGCACCCACAAAATCAATAAAGAAAGAAGACAAATGTTAGTATTTTGAAAGCACTATTTTAAAGAGAGACAAGTTTATGAAATATTTTTGCAAAAATATAAGCGATCTTAGGTCATAAGTCCACAAAAAATTAGTCTTCCTTAAACTTAATCTCTATTCAAGATCTTGTCTTTAATTAAGGTAAGAATTTGAAATTTGATTGAATATTTTATCGTTCATAAAACCTAGATAATATGCACTTTGTAATAGTGAAGATTTCTGGGATTTCAACTCTAATCATCAAGCCATTTATATATATATATATATATATATATATATTTGTTTTTCTTCTTTTTTCTTCCCTTAGTTTTCTTAGGCTTTCTAGATTACCCGGGTAGAGAGCCTTTAACCGATGACTCCCAGACCAGACGGGTTTTGGGGCACCAGATGAGAAAACATCCCTCGGGTTTAAGGACTCGAGTAAATAAGGCCACAAAACTAAGAAGGATTATTTGTTCTTTATTACCACCTTTAGGCGTGAATAAATGCTTCTTGAGGCACAATTACAAAACTTAATATGTGGTTTTTTATTCATTTATACCATATATTTTTTCTTTTTCTTTTTTCTTTTTTATTTTTTTGCTTTTTGGCATTTTAGGTCTTTCTTTCCATCCGAAAAATGTGTAAGTGTGAAGTGCAAACCAAAAAAATTCAAGATAAAATTATCTCCCCAATCTTTTATACTTAACCTATAATTTAAAAAAGATCCATTATTTTGACTGGGTTTAAGATGTCATAATTTAAGGGTTCCTTAATTTCTAAGATCATCTTAATTTTCTTATAAATAGATCAAGACATTGTCTTTTGTTTCAAAAAGTTTTTAAAAAAAGAGATAATTCCTATATAAAGAGAAGATTTTTAAAAGTATCCTAAAAGAAGTGAAAAATAAAGAAAATCTAAAAACTCTAGGTTAGTAAACCCTCCCCCACACTTATCTCATGCATTGTCCTCAATGCATCGTGATTGAGTTAGAACTTGCACAAAAAAATAGAATTTTAGAACTTTTAAAACAGTGGTGCAAGGTGCTCAATTATACCGCTATAGCAAGTGGCTATGCGGGTCGTGATCCACAAGGAGGGACTAGCGATGGAAGCTTTTAAGCAAGTTCTCGTTTATGCTACCATTAATGGTTAAAAATTCTTCTTTTAGTTCTTAAAAAGAAAAGAGAAAAAAGGAGTTAAAGTCAAGTTAGGAAGAAATTGGTAGAATGAGAAGATGGAGAAAATAGAAGTGATATGTACAAACAAATTGAAAGAGTGAAAGAGATTTGGGTGATTATGGTGTTGGTGATCTACACTAAAACTTACAAGAAAAGAAAGAAAAACTGAAACCTAAAAAACATACTTACCTCTTCGGCGCCTTCTTACCTTTTACCTGCTTCGACAATGTACCTTTTACTTGAAGGCGAGCGAAACATGGCAAATGAGATCTTCCCCATTATCGATTTACACTATAAAATGAAGGGGCGAGTTATACTACCACAGAAATGAATATCCATCACCATAAGCCATCAACGGCACTTGCAAGGATAAGGCAACTTCGAGACTATCGTTTTTATTTGGATCCACAAACACAAAGGAGAGAAGCAAACAAAAACAAGAATTGAAAAGAAAAGGAAACCTCGATTCGATTCAAATAACAATGGAAGAAAAGATCACTTACACGGTGTTAGCTTCAGTACAAGCTTACTCTCATTCCTTCATGAAAGTCTCCTCTCCTCTCAGTTACATAAATAAAATGAAAATTACATAAAAGAAAACTAAAAACCTAAGTTACAAACTACAAATTAGCCTAAGTTCTGCTCTCTGCTTGGTCCTTCACTTTTGTCTTTGAGATTGCAGGTATTTATAGGAGAAATGTAGAGGTTAGAGGAGTATGAAGAAAGGAAAATCTGGATATTTCTGAATTTGAATCTTTCCCTTATCTCCAGACTTAATTTGATGTGGATATTCAGTTCTGATCTGCAGCTTGTTGATGTATTGATTACTAAATATCACTTATTAAATGATAAAATTAGAAATAGTGATCAACTAAAGAGTTATAGCCCTTTAAATCTTATTTCTAATTCATCTTGAATCATTGATTTAAGATTCAATAGCAAAAGTTATGATTCAAATACTAAAATGTATCCAGACAGAATTCGGGTCAAACTTGCTTCATCTCATCCGTTGATCTCTCTCTATCCATTTATCCCTCTGTAGATATTATCCTCAGTTGATCTTTAACTAACCAAAATGGATTTATAGAAATCTGAATTTTATCGGTTTCTATTTGGTGTTATCTTTCTGATTTGCTCTGATCTTCTGCTGAACATTTACCTCAATCCTTAATTTGTTCTAACTAGATCTATGATCATCCTTAGCTAACCAAATAGATCCAATTAAATCTGATTTTAATTGGTATTTATTTGGTTTAATCCTCTCTGTCTTTATTACTATCTTCTACAAAATGGACATTTAAGACAAAGAAATTAGCAGATTTATTACACGATAAATGTAGGAGTGTAATGAAAAGAATGCAAAATATGTGTATCACACCCCCACACCTATCTTTTGCTCATCCTCGAGTAAAACAACAAAACTAAATCAAAAATTATTAGACCACTTTCGCAGGTCACGTGATTGCACTGAGCTTGTGCAATAAGCCGTTAAACCTCTAGGTTTCCCCTAGAGGACGAGTTTTGTCTCGTGAGGGTTTTCAGTGGATTACACCCACAAAATCCATAAAGAAAGAAAAATGTTAGTATTTTGAAAGCACATTTTGAAGGAAAATATTTTAAATATTATTGTAAGATTTAAGTAATCTATAAGCTATAGGAAAACAGAATTTTTCATTCCTAAACTTAGTCTCTATTCAAAAATTTGTTATCAATCAATGTAAGCGGTTAAATTGTACTTAGCATTTAGTCTATTACTTTACTCAAAGGCATATGCACCTTGTGACCGTAAAAATTTTGACTAAAGGTTCTTCAACTCTAACTCTTATGCCTATTTATTTATATATATGTTGGAACTTGCTTTTGATGATACATTTGTGAAGTCATTTCAATGGAGCTCTTTTGCACAAGCCTATTCAAGAGTTCTACATGATCAAGACTTCCCGAAGAGAGTTGATAATGATGTGTATTGTAATTATTGATAGCATATTAAAAGTCTTGAAACACACACGCACACATCATAATCTATTAGTCGACTTAGAGCCTTCTGCAGTCGACTTATATATTTCCCTAGTCGACTAGCTTTTTGTCCTAAAAGATCCCAACTCTCTATTTGTCAGTATTAGTCGACTAAACAGTATACATAGTCGACTAATAGACTTGTATAGTCGACTTATAATTCCCTCTGGTCGACTAGTTTCAGTTTCCAGAAACTTGTCTATTGATTCAAACTTGACCTAGTCGACTTGGTCCCAATAGTAGTCGACTAACCCAGTGAAATTTGCCTACCCTAGTCGACTAACCCATACGTCAAGTCGACTAATGGCAGTTTCTGACTGTTGGACAGTTTCTGTTTTCTGATATTTCCTTCAACGTTATCCAATGTTTAAACATTCAAAATGATCTTAATAAGTACCGTAACTAACCATAGAGTTCAGCTATATATAGGGTTGTTATCTTAGGTTTAATATACCAATTCAGATAGAAAGTTTTCTGACCAAAACTCTGCCAAAAATTCTGGTTCTCTGAAAACTGTTTTTCCACTTTCTAGTTCTTTACCAATTCTACTCTTTTCTGAAGATCTCTAAAAGTCCACCTATAAGAGCCCTTGTCCACGATCACATACTGAATAAAGGCTTATAGGAAAGTTTGTAATCACTCAAAGGAATCATTGTACAAGAGCGTCTTCTTGGTGTAGAAGAGAAGTTGTACAAGGTGTTGTGATCTTCTTAGTTGTAAGAAGACTTGTATACATTTGGTAAAAGGGATTGTCAAGTGGGATACAAGGTGTTGATTTTGGGTGTACAAAGTCAAAGGATAAAGGAAAATCTCAAGCGGGTGGCTTGGGGACTGGATGTAGGTCACGAGGACCGAACTAGGATAAATCACTCATGTTTGCGTTTGCTTAACTTTTCTGTGATTTATTTTCCTTATTGCAAGTACGTTTATTTCTTTAACACTAATATTCTTGTGTGAGTATTGACATTGTATTTTAGATCCACACTTGGCATCATCCACCAACAATTAGTATCAGAGCCCTGCATATCAAGTCAACAACATACAAGAATGGCAACTGAGTTCCCTTCGTCACAATTCAAAGAAGGACATTCTACACAATGTCCACCGCTATTTGACGGATCCAACTATAACTATTGGAAGTGTAGAATGAAGATCTACTTGCAATCGCTCAACTACGAACTTTGAAACATTGTAGAAGCACCGTACATCAAACCGACAACCAACTACAACGCTTGGAGTGATGATCAAAAGAAGAATACGAACCTTGATGCCAAAGCGATGAATGCATTATTTTGTGCCTTAACCAAAGAAGAATTCAATCGTGTGTCAACAATCACTTCTGCAAATCAAATATGGCACACTCTTTAGGTAACACATGAAGGCACAAATAAGGTTAAAGAATCTAAGATTTCTATTCTTGTCCATAAGTTTAAACTTTTCAAAATGAAGGAGAATGAAACCTTCTCAGAAATGGTTACAAGATTCACCGACATAACCAATTCCTTAGCATCTCTTGAAAAGGAATGCACCCAAGTCGAAAAAGTTCGCAAGATCCTTCGAGCACTCACACCAGATTGGGAGAAGAAGACAACTGCAATAGAAGAAGTGAATGATCTCTCAACAATGACATTAGAAAACCTTATTCGTAATCTAATGGCATATGAAGTGCAACTCGAAGAAAGAAAGAAGGATGAACAACAATCTCTCTCAAAGAAGAAAGAACTTACCTTCCATGCAACCTCAGACACGAACAATTTAGATCACGATGAAGAGGAGATGGCAATGCTTTCAAGAAAATTCAGAAGATTCTTAAAGCAAGGTAAGTTTAGATGTTTTAATTGTAATAAAACAGGTCATATGAAGAAGGATTGCTCATTTCTCAAAAATAAAGGTAAATTTAAGAGTAAAAAGTTCAGAAAGAAGAAAGATTACCAAGCATCATGGGAAAACAGTGATTCCTCTTCCTCTGACGAAGAAGAAACCACTGAACATGCGAACATCTATTACATAGCGCTAGAAGAAGATGAGGTACAATATACTGAATTTTTAGATGCATTCCATGAATTATTCAATGATCTAAAGAATGAAAAACTGAAGAATAAAGTTTTATTAAAGGAAAATGAAAAACTTTTCGAAGAAAATTCATGTTATGTCTCTCAAGTTTCTTCTATAAATTCTCAAAAAGATGATTTTGAAAAAGTGATATCATTATTGAAAAAGGATAATGAAAATTTTATAAAAGAAAATATTTTGCTTAAAAAGGAAACTATGTCTTTAAATGAAAGAATTTCTGTGTTAGATAAAGACATGTCAGTTTTCAAAATGAAATATGAAGAGATTTTGAAAAATGTGACTAAATTTAATCAAGGAAAAGAAAAGTTGAATGGTTTGTTATCATATCAAAAGATGTCACATAATCATTATGGTCTTAGATTTTTTAAAAAACCTTTATATGTTAGTAATCCATATATCTTTTGTAAAAAGAAAGTCTGATATTATTTCAAAAAGAATTAAGAATAAGTTTATATGGATTCCTAAAAACTTAAGCATTGTTGACAAAAATACTTATATTGCATCATACATGCATGGTATATGTAATTCATGCAATTATGTGTATACTAACAGATGGAAACCAAATTCAAATTGGGTTTGGTCTCCTAAAGGTTAATGCTTTACTCTTATGATTGGTACCATCTAATGTTTATCTTTCAGGTACCATATAAGAAGTTTATAAGAAAAATAATTCAAATATTTATCATATATATACATGTTATGATATATTTGTTGCGGGGGGAGAACACAAGTGTTTCTATATCTGTTATAACCCATTTTCTGAAGGGGGGAGAACATATAACTTATTTTCTGCAAGGGGAGCATTTGTGCACACAAAGTGTCATCATCAAAAAGGGTAGAATGTTGGAACTTACTTTTGATGATACATTTGTGAAATCATTTCAATGAAGCTCTTTTGCACAAGCCTATTCAAGAGTTCTACATGATCAAGACTTCCCAAAGAGAGTTGATAATGATGTGTGTTGTAATTATTGATAGCATGTTAAAAGCCTTGAAACACACACACACATCATAGTCTATTAGTCGACTTAGAGCCTTCTGTAGTGACTTATACATGGTATAGTCGACTTGTATATTTCCCTAGTCGACTAGCTTTTTTGTTCTAAAAGATCCCAACTCTCTGTTTGTCACTATTAGTCGACTTAACAGTATACATAGTCGACTAATAGACTTGTATAGTCGACTTATAATTCCCTCTGGTCGACTAGTTTTAGTTTCCAGAAACTTGACTATTGATTCAAACTTGACCTAGTCGACTTGGTCCCAATACTAGTCAACTAACCTAGTGAAATTTGCCTACCCTAGTTGACTAACCCATATTTCAAGTTGACTAATGGCAGTTTCTGACTGTTGGATACTTTCTATTTCTAGTATTTCCTTTAACGTTATCCAACGTTTAAACATTCAAAATGGTCCTAATATCTACCCTAACTAACCATAGAGTTAAGCTATATATAGGGTTGTTATCTTAGGTTTAATATACTAATTCAAATAGAAAGTTTTCTAACCAAAACTCTGCCAAAAATTCTGGTTCTCTGAAAACTATTTTTCCACTTTCCAGTTCTTCACCAATTCCTACTCTTTTGTGAAGATCTCTAAAAGTCCACCTATAAGAGCCCTTGTCCACGATCACATACTGAATCAAGGCTTATAGGAAAGCTTGTAATCACTCAAAAGAATAATTGTACAAGAGCGTCTTCTTGGTGTAGAAGAGAAGTTGTACAAGGTGTTGTCGTCTTCTTGGTTGTAAGAAGAGTTGTATACATTTGACAAAGGGGATTTGTCAAGTGGGATATAAGGTATTGATTTTGGGTGTACAAAGTCAAAGGATAAATGAAAATCTTAAGCGGGTGGCTTGGGGACTGGATGTAGATTACGAGGACCGAACCAGGATAAATCACTCATGTTTGCGTTTGCTTAACTTTTCTGTGATTTATTTTCCTTATTGCTAGTACGTTTATTTCTTTAACACTAATATTCTTGTGTGAGTGTTGAAATTGTATTTTAGATCCACACTTGGCATCATCTTGGGGCCAACAATATTATATATTTTTTGGTGGTATTATTCCTTAGTTTTTTTAAGCTTTCTAATCTGCCCATGTAACGAGCCATTAATCGGTGACTCCCAAACTAAATGGTCTTAGGGTACCGGGTGAGAAATTACCCCAACGACTTAAGGACTCGAGCAAACAATGCCTCAAAACTAAAGATTTTATTATATGAATCGCTTTTAGGCGTGAATACTTATGCTTTATTAGGCACGAATACCCACCTTAATTAAAGGATTTTTATATATATTTTTCTCAAACTTATCTAATCATCTTTCGCATAAATACTAAGGTTTGCTTAGGCCAAAGCACCTAGCTAATCAATAATTAGATTTGTTATCTTATATATATATTTTCTAAGGCATAAAAATCTTTATTTTTGAACCCTAAGTGTGTAAGTGTATAAGGTGTGCATATTTTTTCAAGGTAAAGATCAGGACTAAATTACTTTAACAAACTTTCTTCCTATCCTTAGAAATCAAACAAATAATCTTATTTTGACCAAGTATAAGAAATCCTAATTATGATTCTCCTATTCCTTAAAATTGACTTAATTTCTTACAAAAAATATGTCAAAATATTGTTTCTATTATCAAAAAGTTTTTAAAAGTAAAGAAAATGTTAAAAAAATTCTTTTTTTATAATAAAAAGGAAAACCTCAGTTTTGTTAGACCCTCACTCACACCTATCTCATGCATTGTCCTCAATGTATGAATTAGAGCATAAATGCATGAAAAATAAGAAAGGGAAGGAAAATATTACCTTAAGGTGGTAGTTCTGGTGGTGGTCTGATTGATCCACGAAATGCGGCCCAATCGAATTTTCGTGGAGTTCAGAGGAACCCACCAGAAATCTTCTTATATAACCAACTAAAATAATGTATATATGATCGATTTTTATTAAATATTTTACCCCATCTAATTTTCAAATTTTATAATTAATTTCGGAGTCAATTTTGTCAACTGCCTTGTCCCAAAATGGAGTATGGAAAGATAGATTGATTAACTTGGACTTAGAAAGTACGGGAACAAATACCGACTCAGGAAAGTGACTAAGTCAAGTAAAGGTTCAGGAGTCAAAATTGGTTCAGGAAGAGGGTCCAAATCAAGAAGTTGAAACTCAAGTCCACATTCATTTTCTCACAATGGAATGTGACTTAATATTGGTGATTCAAGTTCAAAAATGATAGGTGTGAGAATCAAAACTAACTTTAAAATATTACTCAAGTTGGGTAATAAAATAGGAGTCAATATTGATTTGGGAATTGAACTGGATTACAAATTTGAGAATTTAGGTCACATATCTCATTGAGTTCAATTTCATAAAAATGAGAACTTGCCATTTTATCAATGGGACTTTCAAAAGTATGAAATTGGTCAAGTTCAATATGATGATCATCAAAGATGGGCGAGTCAATTTCATTATAAATTAGCACAGGATCCAATGTTGACTCGGAAAAAAGATTGAAATCAGGTGAAGAGACTAGAGTCATTATTGAATCAGGAAGTAGAATTAAATTACTAAGTTGAGGTTCAGGATCATATTTATTCTCAAGTTCTATTTCAGGAAAGGAATAACTTGCCAAACTGTCAATGTCATTTTCAAATTTTAGAGTTTGGGCAAGTTCAAATGGTTGTACTGAAATGGAATCTTGATTTCCAAAACAACATGATTTTTCGGCTCTAACAGAATGGTTAGTGACAACAAAAATGTTCAAACGGTAAGAACGGAGAGTTTGGACCATCATATCTATGTCACGATTACGAGCGATTTGAGCCTGAGTCATGGCTTCAAGCAACTTTTCATAGTTGATTGGTTTATCGTTTTGTTACTATTGGTCTTGAAAAGATGAAGTGTTGTTTTGGAATTAATGGTGAAATTGTGAGTCCATCAGATTTTGTGATTGTTGTTTGGACTCACGCATACTAATTTTCAAAATTGATGGTTTTCTATTTTAGACTGGTGGAACTGAGTATGAATCTTGAAAATATTGTGGACAAGGTTGATAAGGAGGACAAGTTGGTTGAAAATTGGACTCGGGGGAGGTGAATCCCCATTGACTCTATGAAGAGTTGAAATTATTCTGGAAACTATGGTTATAAGATTGGGGGCGGGTTATATTGATTCGGATAAGACCAATCCGGCACACTATATTGGTTAAAGTTATGATATGTCAGGTTAGTAATATCCGAAAAGAGGTTGGTATGTAATATGGATTACCATTAAAATTGAAAAAATTATTGTTATAAGCCATATCACACAATAAAATACAATGAAAGAAAAAAAACAAACAAATAAGCAAACAAATAAAAAGAAAAAATCTAACCTAAGTTAGGGTAGACCTTTGACCTAGACGACTCCTAACTGGTTAGACTGTCCACAGGAGATATAATGCAGACTTTGATCACAAGCTAATCAGCCAAGTCAGGGCAAGATTAGTGGGAGGTATCCGCGCAAAAGCGACGGGCCTAATTAAGCAAAACCACCAGCCTTCAGGGTTTCGCCCCTTAATCCTTTTCCTTAGACACTGATTTGGAAGGAGTCAAATTCTAACACCTTCCCCCTTAGGATAATATCCTAATTGAGTCCAAGATGTCCCTAGGGCCAACGTCTAATCATTTTTAGTTAGGCTTGGGTTAGTGAGTGAGAAGATTGTTTGTGGGCTAAGAAAGAGTAATGACTTCCCTACCTTATCTTGTCTATAGGACAAGCCCTTAAGATTGATTGTGCAAAGTGTGCAGGATAAAGAAAAGTAACATTCAACAAGAAAATATTCACTAAAGAATGTTTTCTAAACTATATGCCATGCAAACGTACCTTTTGCTCCAGCACTCTTCAGCAGTAATGTAAAATGTAAATGAATTAGACACGTGCCTAAATGCAAAGTCTAAACCGTTTTAGCATTTAACAAACATTATTTTACTGTTGAGGTTAGAAAGGAAGTACAGTGAGACAAACAAGGAAATTAATAGGTACAGATATTAAACTATGCGATTCAGCTAACCTGCGGAAAATACAAGTTAGTAGTTCACTCAAATTACCATAGGAATGTAGCAAATCAGAGGGCCTATGGCTCTGCTTTCTTGAGCAGAGTCCAGGGCCACTTATATCTCCATTGTATCAAAAATTCCTTGTTGAACCTGTACACCAAGAAGAAAAAAGAAAGTTAACCAAAAATGTAAATATAAAAAGAGAATAACTTACCGTCCCTCCCCGGCAACGGCGCCAAAATTTGATTGAGTTAGAACCTTCACACAAATATAGAATTTCAGAACTTTTAAAACAGTAGTACAAGGTGCTCAATTTACCGCTATAGCAAGTGGCTATGCGGATCGTGATCCACAAGGAGGGACTAGCGATGGAAGCTTTTTAAGCAAGTTCTCTTTTATGCTACCATTAATGTTAAAAATTCTTCTTTTAGTTCTTAAAAAGAAAGGAGAAAAATAGAGTTAAAATCAAGTTAGGAAGAAATTGGTAGAATGAGAAGATGGAGAAAATAGAAGTGATATGTACAAAGAAATTAAAAGAGTGAAAGAGATTTAGGTGATTATGGTGTTGGTGATCTACATTAAAAGTTACAAGAAAAGAAAGAAAAACTAAAACCTATAAAATATACTTACCTCTTCGGTGCCAGCTTACCTTTTACCCGTATCGACGATGTACCTTTTACCTGAAGGCGAGCGAAGCATGGCAGATGAGATCTTCCCCATTCCTGATTTACACTATAAAATCAAAGGGCGAGTTATACTATCACAGAAATGGATATCCATCACCAGAAGCAATCAACGGCACTTGCAAGGGCAAGACAACTTCGAGGCTATCGATTTCATTTGGATCCACAAACACAAAAGAGGGAAGCGAATAAAAATAAGAATAGAAAAGAAAAGGAAACCTCGATTCGATTCAAATAACAATGGAAGAAAAAATCACTTACATGGTGTCACCTTCATTACAAGCTTACTCTCATTCCTCCATGAAAGTCTCCTCTCCTCTCAGTTACATAAATAAAACAAAAATTACATAAAAGAAAACTAAAAACTTAAGTTACAAACTACAAATTAGCTTAAGTTCTGCTCTCTGCTTGGTCCTTCACTTTTGCCTTTGAGATTGCAGGTATTTATAGGAGAAATGTAAAGGTTAGAGGAGTATAAAGATAGAAAAAACTGGATATTTCTGAATTTGAATATTTCCCTTATCTCCAAACTTGATTTGATGTAGATATTCAGTTCTGATCTATAGTTTGTTAACGTGTTGATTACTGAATATCACTTATCAAATGACAGAATTACAAATATTAATCTACTTAAGAGTTGTACCTCTTTAAATCTTCTTTGTGGATCATCTTGAATCATTAGATTTGAGATTCAGTAGAAAAAGTTGTGATTTAAATACTAAAATGTATCCAGAAAGAATCCGAGTCAAACTTGGTTCATCTCATCCGTTGATCTCTCTCTATCCATTTACCCTCTGTATTTGATATTATCCTCGGTTGATCTTTAGCTAACCAAAATGGATTTATAGAAATCTGAATTTTACTGGTTTTCATTTGGTGTTATCTTTCTGATTTGCTCTGGTCTTCAGCTGAACATTTGCCACAATCCTCGATTTGTTCTAACTAGATCTGTTATCATCCTCAGCTAACCAAATAGATCCAGTTAAATCTTATTTTAACTGATATTTATTTGATTTAATCCTCTTTCTCTTCATTATTATCTTTTACAAAATATGTATTTAAGACAAAAAAATTAGCAAATTTATCACACGATAAATATAGGAGTGTAATGAAAAGAATGCAAGATATGTGTATGATCACATCGTGATGTATATATGCAAGAAACAAATAGAGAGGAAGGAAAAATCACCTCAAGGTGGTGGTTCCGGTGGTGGTCTGATTGGTCCACGAAATGCGGCCCAATCTAATTTGCGTGGAGTCCGGAGGAACCAACCAGAGACCTCTATAATACAACCCACTATAATAATGTATGCAGTTATGATTTTTATTAAGAATTTTGCCCCATCTAATTTCAAAATTTTCAAAATAATTTCAGAGTCAAATTTATCAAGACCCTTGTCCCAGAATGGAATGATTGATTGGATTCAGGAAGTACAAGAACTAATACCGACTCAGAAAAAGACTTAAGTCAGGTAAAAGTTCAGGAGTCGAGATTGGTTCAGGAAGTGGGTTCAAATCAAGAAGTTGAAACTCAAGTCCACATTCATTTCCCCATGATGGAATGTGACTTCATAAGGTTGGTGATATCAGTTCATGAATGACAGGTGTAGGAACCAAAACTGACTCTAAAATATTACTTAAGTTGGGTAACAAAACAGGAGTCAATGTTGATTCAGGAATTTGAACTAGATCACAAATCTGAGAATCTAGGTCACATTCCTCATTGAGTTCAATTCCATAAAAATGAGAACTTGCCAATTTATCAATGGGACTTTCAAAAGTATGAAATTGGTCAATTCAATATGATGATCATAAAAGATTGGTGATTCAATTTCATAATGTACAGGCACAGGATCCAATGTTGACTTGAGAAAAGTCTAAAATCAGGTAAAAATATCTCATTCATTATTGAATCAGGAAGTGAAATTGAATTACCAAGTTGAGATTCAAGATCATATTCATGCTCAAGTTCAATCTCAAGAAAAGGATAACTTACCAAAGGATTTTCAATATTTGAAGTTTGGTCAAGTTCAGATGAGTGTGCTGAAATTGAAGCTTGGTTTTCAAAACAACGTGATTCCTAATCTAGACTGATAGAGTGAAAGATATCTGGATTGGTCAAAGGTTGATAAGAGTGAGTTTTTTCATTCCTATGAATGTTGACTAATTGACTCAGTTATGCTTCTAACCTATCAATAGACTGGGTAAAAGATTTTGAAATTGTTGTGAGGTCTCATGCAAGATTTTTATACTCTTTTCTAGCTTAGATATTTCTTCAGATGGTTGTTCTAGAAAGGGAGTGTAAGAATCTTGGTTTTGAAAAAATTGTGAAGATTGTGAGTCCAACCGGTTTTGAGATTGTCGCTCGGAATCACACAAGAGTTCCTCTGTCAATCCCAAGATGGAAATTTGATTATGTTGAAGAGGTGGGACTGAGTAAGGCTCTTGAGAATATTGTGGAATTGGGGAGGCCATAATTTTCTTAAAGTGTCGCTCGGCCTCTTTTAGGTTTGCATCTATACTCTTTTCTAACTCAGATTTTTCTTCATATGGTTGTTCTAGAAAAGGAGTATAGGAAGCGAAATTGAGAAATGAATATTGTGAAAATTGTGAAAATTGTGGATAAGGTGGTTGAAAATTTGACTCAGGGGAGGTGAATCCCCATTGACTCTGTGAAGAGTTAAAATTATTTTGAAAATTATAGTCATAAGATTGGGGGCATGGATTGTGTTGATTCGGATAAGTCCAACCCGGTGTATTAGGTTGGTTCATATTGTAAAAAGCCGGGTTAGAATTATCCGAAACAAATGGGGTCAGTGTGAAATATGGATTCATATTAGGATTGAAAGAATTGTTATTGTTGAATTCTATTTCACAAACAATCATAAACAAAAAGAAAAAGCAAATACCGAACAAAAAGAAAAGAAAAAAATCAAAACCAAGCCTATATTAAGGTTGACCTAGACCTAGACGACTCCTAACTGGTCGATCGCCCGGGGAGGTTGTTGTATGAATCCGACCATAAGCTAATCGGCCAGGTACGGGCAAAATACGGTGGGAGGTATCCGTGCATAAGCAACAGGCCTTAATTACGCCAAACCACGGTATCTCTGAGGCGTAACCTCTTAATCCCCAACCTTGAGTCCGATTTCACAAGAGTAAGATTCAATACAAGTTTCACCCTCGGTCAATCTCTTAATGAGTCTGAAATGTCCCTAGGGGCCAACGTCTATCAAGTTTTATTAGGGCTTGGTTTATGTGAGTGGGGAGGTGGTTTTTGGGCTAAGGAAGGGTGATGAAATCCCCAGCTTATCTTGTTTGGGTTTTGCCCTTAATTTCAATTCGTGCAAGTATGCAGTATTGACAAGAAGATAACACAAAGCGAGTAAATCACCCACGTGTTTGTCTCATTCTATATGCAATGCCATATGTACACCTCAATCCAAATCACAACAACAGAACAAAATACAATATATTGGAATAGAATTGACACGTGCCAAATGCAAATGTCTAAACCATTTTAAAAGTGTCCAACCGTATTTTAGTTCTTTAGTTTATTGCGGTGTTTAGGCAATCAAAGCAGGAAAGTAATAGTACAGATCCACTAGCTATTACAATGAACATAACCCAGCACAACAAGATACACAATTATCACAATATAGCTGAGTTCCGCGGCAAAAGTCGCGTTTGCGCGGCTTTTCTTTAGAAGCTGGCTCCTTGCTTTCTAGAGCAGGGAGATACAAAGCTAGTTTAGTTATGCAATGTTAAGCTCCTGTAAAGATTGTCCTGCACACAAAACCAGAGAAGAAAATGTTAAAAAAAAAGCGTGAAATATAACCATTCCCATTCCCGCCAATGACACCAAAAATTTGATAGGAACGGAACAGGCACTAGAAAATTTGTATTTATGAAATCAATGAAATTATATATGTGTGCTAATGTTCCCTCAATACTTTTGTTATAGCACTGGCTCAACAGGTCGAATCCACAGGGACGGAAGGCGATAGAAGCATTAACAGTTCTGATTCATGTCGGTTGTTAACAAGTCTTCTTTGTTAAAGAATTAGAAAAGGATAAAGAAAAGAAAAGAAATTCAGAAAATGATAGGTGAGAAGGCGATGAAAACGAAAATGTGAAAATAAAGGAGAAGTGGTTCTGAAAACAAAAAGAAGATGAAACAAAGGTAAACTAAGAAGTTGGTGAAAACAGCAATGGGAAAATGATAAAAGATTTTGAAAATGGTTTTTAAAGCAAAGTAAAAAGCGAGAAGAAAACTATGAAATAAAACTCATGACTACTAACTACTAATTTCTCCGCTAACCATGCTAACCACTTAGTCATAGTTGCCTCACATGGATCCTTAGCTATCACTAATCCTTAGCTTCAAGAGACGATACGGAGCATGACAAATAAGATGATTTTTCACATTCAAACTTGCATGAAGAGTAAGCTAATAAAAATATTAGATCATCAAAACCATTAGAAGCAGGCATAAAATAAGAGAGAGTTAGCTTGGTTAGCAAGTTAGCAAGTTAGATGTTAGAACCCATCATCATGAGCTATCAATGGCTCTTGCAAGAGCAAGGCCTTGTATAGGCGACTAGATTCATGTGGATTATCAAGTAAGTAGTTGCTAGTTAGTGGTTAGTAGTTAGTCACAATGAGAAGAAAATCGAGCTAAGAATCATGTAGAAGATGAGAATATTACATTGGAGAAGAAAGGAGACACATTTACATAGATTGTCACCATCTATTACATCAATATCTCTCTATCTCTCTCTCAGTCTCTTAGCCCTACTACAAGATCTATAAAAGAAAAGAAAATACAATATAAAAGAGAAAGAACGCCTACACTACCCTACACTAAAAGATAGAAAACCTAGCCTAAATCTAAATCTGCTTGCGTTCTGGGCTTCTCTGGGGCTTTATATAGGAAAATGGGGCTTCCAGAAGACTAGACGAGGCCATGCGTCAAAGATCGACGTGTGGCCCCACCACCTTGCCACGAAAACCGCGATAATACCAGGGACCTAGGTCCCTGATTTTGGTGCGGGGATTCGCGACGCTTCGGGGACCTTCTTGATATGCTCAGATCCGGGTATTTTCTTCCGTATATTCGTCTAACGTGCACAAGGGTCTATGTTCAATGTATCTTCTAGAAGATCCCTTACTTGGCCTCCAAGAAATGTGGATTTAATTACTCAAAAATGTGTTTAATTAAGCTCTTATTACCTTTTTGCCCTCCTTGTCTTGATTATCTGCAAAAGATACCAAAAACACGGTTTAGACTGACATTTATTTCATAAATCGGTTGGAAAATGTGATATAATAATGCAGAACTGTAGACTAATTAATAGATTTCATAAAAAGCAAGTTCATATTATTTTTTATGTGTATAGGATTTCATCCATATGCATGGGTGCTTCTATTGTGCTGCCACTTGCTTAAATTCAAGGCAGCTATTGAAGCACCTCAACTTTTAATCTAGAAGAATCTTGAGGAGTTCTAAAGTCCTTCAAAAAAGAATGAGGTTAATCTCACCGAGTTTGAGACTTGATCTGATCTTTAAGCTTCTTGATGTCATGTTGGCGAGTTTCTTCGACCGCGACCAGTGCCTTCTCTCACAACTCCTCTTCCGTTAGAGACTTCTCCGTGGATACTTAGCCTTAATAGTTTCCAACACAGAGGATTTGATCGTAAGCTCCTAATACAGCTAATCATTCTTCACTGTAAGTTCCTCTATTTTCCTTTCTTCTGCTCAAGGATATGCTTAGTATCATGCAATATGATTTGTATCTTAGCAATTGTATCTCAATCATAAGCAATTGTGTCTTTCGCACTTTTGACATCAGCTCCGTCCTCTGAAATTCATTTAGTAATCACTAATAAGACTATCGTATCTTATCTAAATGGCGAGCCAGTCGTTGGCTACACTCTCCGATTTTATTTTTGATGATTACCAATCACATGAAGTTACTTGGTACTAATCAAGTTCAAGTTTTTAAGTTTTTCAGGTTCAAAGGATATTTTGTTTAACTCTTTCTCAAAAGGAAAGTGTTCAAGTCTCAAGATCAATTAAGGATGGGATTCAAGTTCAGATGATTAAAATTGACTTTTGGAGAAGCTTACTTGAAGATTATTTGAAGATTTATAGAATAGATGTAAGAAAATAGAATGTTTAAGTGAAGAATGTAGAATCGATGCTCAAGAAGACACACACAAAATACAGGTTTTCATATTTAATTTTTTTATATTGGCATTTTACAAGGATTGGTTTTTGATACATGTCTTATAATTTTCAAATTTTTATATCATATGTCAAACATAAATCTCATAACCTATGTGTTTCCAAATCACATTTCAAACTGGTTAAAAATATTTAAAAATAAATTCCATACCAAAAAACTTCACTGAAAATGGTTTCTAGGTTGGGTCGGTCGACTGACCGGTCGACTAGTCCAGTGCATTAGAAATGCATTAAAAATAAATTGCATGTGCACGTTTATCAGACGACCGACCAGTCGACTGTCAAACCTAACGGTCGACCAACTGACAAACTTTTGGAGCACCTAAGTCTCTATTGAGATCGGATGACCGGGCAGTTAACCGATGCTTAACGTTTACTTTCGTTTTTATGCAGCCGGTCGACGGGCTGGTCAGCCGAAGTCGTGTCACATCAAAAGTAATGGGCAATTTTTAAAATTCTGAAATTTTAACTTTTTTTCCAAAGGGTATATTTACTCTTTTTGGGATTAATTACCCTCATAATGTCCTGACTAACCCTTCTAATGATATTTATCACTTGCCTATATATGTAGTTCATTTGGAGAGAATAAAACAATCTTTTGATTTTTGAAAATATTTTGAAAAATCAAGTTATTTAAAGGAGAAAGTTTTCTAGTTTTCTTATTTCAAGTGCTCTCATTTTCAACCCAATTTTTATAAACAAGTTTTCAGCTCTAAATTCATTCATTTCGACTAAATTTTCTTTCACAAAACTTCTTAAGCTTCACTTTTCATTCTATACTATAGAAAGTTGTAAAAGAGAGTATTTGTGATCTTTTAATTCATTTTAATTGTTACATTTTCGCATTTAATTAGTATTACACCTATTCATCCCCTCTCTAAGTTTATTCTCAATTGGCATCAGAGCCTTGGACCCTAGTTTTTAGTTTATCCACCTTAGAGAGATCCTTTTTAATCACTCGCTTATTTGCATCATTTGCTTGTTTATCACACTAGTATACATGACCGAAGGTATTAAGACTCTACCCAAGTTTGATGGCCTTAATTTTCGTATTTGAAAAGTTAAGATGACCGTTTTCTTGCAATCCCTAGGCAGCCGAGTTGCAAAGGCGGTGACTAAACTATTTAGTGCACCCAATGGTGATAAGGACACTTGTTCTGAATTGCCACCAAAGAGTTTGATGCTAATACTAAGGCACACTATGCCTTTCTTCAAGCCTTGAATGATGATAATATTGCTAGGATAATTCATTACAAATCTGCCTATAAGATATGGTTACACTTGGTTGTCACATTGAGGAGACATCACAAGTCAAGAGAGTTAAAATTGACATCTTGATTTTATGAATGAGAATGAAGCCATTGATGGCATGATTATCATATTTACTAAAATTACAAATGGCCTTGATAATGACCAAAAGTTGAGGAATGTCATAAGTGCACTTCCCACCATCATGGGAGGTCAAATCTCCTACTTTGAAGAAGCTAAATGATAAGAAAGAGATGGAGAAATTTAAAAACTAATAAGATAGAAAGAAAGGGTAAAGAGAAAAAGGCGCCAAAAAGAAAAGAAGATTATTGCTTTCAAATCCACTCTTAACATCTCCAATGATGAAAATGATGAGGATTTGACTTTCCTTGTGAAGAATGTAAGAAGAATGTATAATAAAGCTAAGTTCAACAACCGAAGAAGATGGCAAGGGAAGGAGTACAAGAAGATTATTTGCTACAATTGTAGAAAACTCAGATACATCGTTGCCGAGTGCGCGAAGACCAAAAGCAAACCCACAATCTTCAAGAAGACCTACAAAAAGAAGGCCTTGAAGGCAATATGAGATTCAGAGAGCAACTCTGAAGAAGAGGTGGACACGATTAATCTGTGTTTCATGGCAAATGAGAACACACCCAAAATAACATCAGAATCTTCACTTGATGAATGTGAGTTATCTATAAATGAATTAGGTAAAGCTTTTGAAGAACTTTTTAACAACTATGATTTTCTTAAAAAATGAAAAAGAAAATGAATTCTTCCAAATCAACTGCATGCTATTTCAAAAGAAAAAGAACTTTTATCTTTCACACTTCAAAAGACACAAAATAATTTTGATGCGCATAAGATTTCATGCAAAGCTAAATTTTCTATCAATAATAAAAATGAGATTTTCACTTTGAAAAATAAAATTAATACATGAGTAATATTTTGAAAAAGTGTGAATTTGACAAAACTAGATTAGAAGCCATGTTTCCAAAGAGGCAAGCTCAAAGGAAACAACACACTTATTATGTTCCACACTCTCACAATCATGCTCACACTCAAGAACAATCACATGCTCATCATGCTCAAACATATCATGCATTTATATATGCCAAAGTATATACATACACCTATAGTGACCGCAAACATCATTTGGCCAGGTTTATTTATGATAAACTGAATGCGTCCAATAGTCATCTATGAGTTCGAAAACTAACATTGTAAGTCCAAAAAAGTTTTGGGTACCAAAATGAACTTTACTTTACGTGATATAGGAAAGCACCAAAGCACCAAGGCGCCAAGATGTATGGAGCGGTGGTACCTTGATAGTTGTTGCTTAAGGCACATGACTTGGGATATCAACAACTTTGTAACTCTATCAAGATATCATGAAGGTGGCACGATCACCTTTGGAGATGATTCAAAGGGTAAAATTATGGTATAGGTAATATTGATTGCTAAAATGAAAGAACAATTAAAGAGTTAAGAATTTACCATATAGCTTATGGCTAATGGGTCGTGTCCACGAGGAGGAATGCGATGGAAGCTTTTCGGTGATTCATTTAAAAACAAAGAATTGTGTTCGTTTTTTAATGGAAAAAGAGAATGGAAAGAAAGAGATGATTAAAAGAGAAATTGCAACTTTAGAGAAGGCTTTGGAGAAGGTGATTTAAAAAGCTCGAAAATTATTTTATTGATTATAATAAGGAAGAAAATCTAGGCTCACTATCTCACTACTCAATTGTTCATTCTTCTATTAAAATCCTAAATGCCTCAAATTGATCATAGGCAAACTAAAGTTGATTTTAGAAAGTTTGAAGTAAAGCACATAAGATGGTTGGAAGAGTTCACTCTTTTCTTTGAAAATCGTTTAGAATCGAATGTTAAATCATCAAGCGTGAAGAAGCAAGAATGAAACAAAACAGTTCAAGAAACGTTCATGAAAGAAGTAAGAGTTTAACAATCCAAGCCCATCCTCATGTGCCTCCAGAACACTTTCAAGAAGAAAGGCTTTAAGTAAGGCGTGTAAATGATTCATTGGGTATTTTTCTTTAAAAAGAAGAGAGAAGAAGAACTGCGAGAGGTACAATAGTGAGCCCAGAAAACCAATCTAGTTACTCATGAAAACAAAGAAGAAAGCAAGTAAATAATGCATGACATACCGAAATAAGAGTAGAAGAAAATGTGGCTCGATTCTTGTATTGCTGTCACTTCAATCTTCAGTACAAGCAATCAATTCTTCTCTCTCACAAGTATTGATACTGGACTACAAATTGAAAAACAAGAATACAACTTTCGCACTATCTAAAAAGAACGTAAATCCTTAGAAAATAAATACAAATTCCAATCCTAATCTTCGCTCCTTTTGCTCTGTTGAAACTGATATTTATAGGGAAAAACCAAAATAGGAGGATCCCGGGAAGATTAGGGAGCAAACACTCCCCCAACTGATGTAACAAGGCCGCAGAAACGTGGCTTGGACCGCGTTTCCGCGGCCCTGGTGTCGCCAGGTGGCCACACCCAGTTGGCTGGCTCCCCTGGTTTTGTGAATTTCCCGTATCTTCTTCTGGTTTTCTTATTTCTGCTCTAAAAGATGACGAAACAGCCTTTGATTGTTTGGCTTCAACCGCTTGATTCAGGGAGGATTCTTCTCAACCTCTTGATATGCCAAGATTTTGCCCTGATTCCTTGATTTCGAATTTATTCTGAATTAAATCAGAATTTGGTGGGCTTTTGGGCTTGTTTCTCTTTTCTTTCTTTTAGCACTTGGGCCTACATTTAACAAAGAAAAAAGAAGACTTATTAATAGGATTTATTAGCTAAAAAGTATGGTAAGGTGACAATGTAAATGCAATATATGTGACTAATCACGCCCCCACACTTATCTTTTGCTCGCCCTCAAGCAAAACATCAGACTAATTCTAATCAATTATTGGACAACTTTTGCAGGTCACTCGATTGCACTGAGCATGTGCAACAAGCGTTAAACCTCTAGGTTACCCTAGAGGACGAGTTTTGTCTCGTGAGGATTTTCAGTGAATTGCACCCACAAAATTCATAAAGAAAGAGAGAAAAAAATTAGCATTTTCGAAAAGCATTTTTAAAGGAGAAAATATTTGAAGTATATTTGTGAGAGTTTAAGTAATCTATAAGTTATAGGAATATCAAAATTTTCATTCCTAAACTTAGTTTCTATTCAAAAACATGTCATCAATCAAAGTAAGGAGTCAAATTATTTTTCTCATCTAGTCTATTAATTTACCCTGAGTCGTATGCACCACCGTGACTGTGAAGTTGACTAAGGGTTCTTTAACATCAACTCCTATGCCTTATTTATATGTATTTTTGGTGGATTATATTCCTCAATTTCATTAGGCTTTCTAATCTGCCCATGTAACGAGCCTTTAGTCGGTGACACCCAAACCAGACAGTTTTAGGGCACCAGGTGAGAAAACACCCCTAAGGACTTAAACACTCGAGCAGACAAGGCCACGAAACCAAGGTTTTTATTTATGAAATGTACCCCTTTTAGGCGTGAGTACTTATGCTTCAAGCTTAATTAGAGGATTTATATATCTACATTTTTTTTTTCAAACTTATCTAATTATGTTTTGCATAAATACCAAGGCTTGCTTAGGCTAAAGCACCTAGCTATTCAATAATTAGATTTGTTTATATTTTTTTCATAATATATTTTTTTATAAGGCATAAGAGTCTCTGTTTTTAAACCCTAAGTGTGTAAGTATATTTAGTGTGCATATTTCATCAAGGTAAATATCAAGATTAAATTACTTTCACAAATTTTCTTCCTAACCCTAAACATCAAACAAGTTATCTGACTTTGACCAAGTATAAGAAATCCTAATTATGATTTTCCTATTCCTTAAAATTGACTTAATTTCTTACAAAAAATATATCAAAATATTGTTCTAACCTTTCAAAAAGTTTTTTTTCCAAGTTATAGTAGTCATCATGTTACATGTTAGAACCCTCCCCCACACTTATCTCATGCATTGTCCCCAATGTATGAAAGAAATGTATACATGCATGAAATGAAATGTAAAAAAGGCGCATATATTATACATGAATATGTACAATATCAAGTTTCTCCCGCACCTAGGTCTTTTTCGGTCTTATTCCTCTAGCTCTCTTCCCATCATTCCAATAGGTCCTCTTTATAGGGCACAGTAGGGAGGCACTTGTTTTGTCATTTTAGCTTCCTTCCTCCCCAGTCTCACCTTCTCTGGGTGTTTCTTCCTCATATTGCTACAATCATTATTCAAAAATTTATCACCACCACACTTCTCAGTTGGAACTTCCTCACTATGAATTCCTAGGAATTCTAACTCAGTTCCATATATCTTCTCAAAGCTTAGGTCAACACTTTCCCCTAGAAATGTGCAATTAACCAAAAGATCCCTAGTTGGTTCATCCAAACACATGAGTTCTTCTTCGAAGAGGTTTTCAAAGAGTATGTCAATTGCAGGTTCTTGAATTATATCCTCATGCGATACATTATTGGTTGGCTCATCGAAAGTGAAGATATTCAAATCAAATTTCCCCTTTTCATGGATACTCTAACATTAGGATCTTCTACACATGCCTTCTCATCAAGATAATCACATTCATTTTTAAATAATTCATTAAGAAACATTGACTCATCTTCTAAATCTTCACTCTCTTCATCACAATTGTTTTCAACAAAGTTTACCCAAAATGTTTGATCTCTTATCTTACGAGGTTGTTTTTCTAGGTTAAAGACATTGACTTCTCTAGTCATGTCCCCAAAAGTTAACCTCATGGATCCATTCCTACAATTGATGATGGCATTGGCAGTAACAAGGAATGGTCGCCCTAGGATAACAGGAGTTTGAGCACTATGATTGGAGTTAGACACAGGTTGCGTCTCAAGAACTATAAAATCAACAGGGTAAATAAACTCCCCAACCCGGATAAGGACATCATTAATCTCCCCTTTTGGAACTTTCACTTAACGGTCAGCCAGTTGGATGGTGACGCGAGTTGGACTAAGATCGCCCAACCCGAGCTGTTGATAAACTGAGAATGGAAGCAAGTTGATACTTGCCCCCAAGTCAAGAAGTGCACGACTAATCTCGGCTTGTTCTATTGTGCAGGCAATGGTTGGGCTACCTGGATCCTTGTACTTGACAGGGATCGGACCCGATAGTAGCTCACTAATGTTAGTGGCTAAGAACACCTTTTTTGGTACATTAGTCTTTCTCTTCTTGGTGCACATGTCCTTAAGAAACTTAGCATAAGAGGGACTTGTTGGATGGCATCAAGAAGTAGCACATTTATCTTCACTTGATTAAAGATCTCAATTATCTTATCCATGTGTGCAATTTGCTTGTTTTTTAGCCTATTAGGAAATGGTGCTATAGGCTGGTGCACATGACTGGTTGACTTATCTTTTTCAGATTCATCAAATTTAGGAGGAGTTGGATTAGATGAGGTGGTTGCTGAAGTGTGATTGTACTGACTAGGATTAGGTGGTGTTTACACTTGGTTATCAACTTTCTTTCCCGACCTCAATGTATGAACAACATTACATTGATTCAGTGATTGATTCTCAACCAAATGAGCTTGTTGTGAATTCCTAGGATTCATAATTGGTTGACTGGGTAAGGTATCCTTTTACCTCTCATGTTGTGGGTTGGCTAACTGGCTCATTTGACCCTCTAGCCTCTGTATTGTTTGCATGAGGGAATCCTGGTTCTTCATGTACCTTTCCATGTTTCTCTCAAAATCAGTCATTCTCCTTTCAAGTTGAGGATTCTGGAAGGAGGATTGTGGAGCTTGATTGGGAAAGTTTTTTGTTGATAGTTTGGAAAGTTAGGTGGATGGTTAGGAGAATTATTATGGAAATTGGAAAAATTGGGTTGATAATTGGAAGAATTATTACGATGATGGAAGTGGCTAGCATGATTTGACCGTGTGTGATCATTATTTTTATGGCTCCATAAGAAATTAGGGTGATTTCTCTAGCCAGGATTGTACGTTAGAGTGTAAGTATCATTGTTCGGCCTTGAGAAGGCCGCATTCATCGGTTTCGGAAAATGTTGGTGAGCTTGAAATACATGACACTCCTCAAACACATGATTCATGGCCGACAGTAAGTACAACCCGGAGTTGGAAATTGGTTTGGGCTGACTTGATTGACTAGACTTGGTTTCTTAGTTTCTAGAGCTTCCAGTCTTCTCGCTAGATTAGGTGACTTAGCCTCGTTAGCTATGGATGATTCAATCGAATGGAGACCTCCTTATTAAGAGATAGAGTTTGGATTTCTAGAGCTTTCACTAGTAGGTTCCCATTGGATGATCTTTTCAGCTAGATTCTCATATAAATCCCATCCTTCATGCTCATCGTTCTGCAAGAATCCCCATGGCACATGCTTTCTAAGAGGGTCTTGGTCGAGTAATCTAAACCGTCATAAAGAATTTAGCATTGTCGCCATTTCTCTATTCCATGATGAGGACATTGGACAAGGAGATCTTTGAAGCGTTCAAAGTACCTCCAAAATGGTTCACTAGGTTCTTGCTTGAACTGCATGATATTTTTCCTAACGAGAGCGCTTTTGTAGATTGGTTAGAATTTCTTCAAGAAGACCTTAATGAAACCATCCCAAGATGTGATAGAGCTGGCCGCTAAGCTGTAGAGCCATTTCTTGGCTAGGTCCTTAAGAGCAAATGGGACAAATCTCAACTTAATAGCATCATCTGCATGGTGTGAAATTTTTATCATTAAGCATACTTCTTCAAATTCTCTTATAAAGAAATAAGTGAAATCACCTAGAGGGGGGGTGAATAGGTGATGGCTATATGAATTATGGCAATTTTGCGAAAATTAAAACTTTCACACACAAATAGCACAAATAAAAACTTGCAATAAATACAACAATTAAGGTGCAAGAATTGAAAGGAGTAGAGTTAGAGAAAATTGATCAAACGCAAACGCAAGGATGTGTTCCGAGGTTCGAGCCACGCTCTACGTCCCCGCCTTCACACTTGAAGGATTTGCACTACTATCGTTGATCCCACCGGATCGCCAATACAAGGACACACTTGTCCCTTACACTTGTGATGCCGCAACACCACCTGAAGCTCACTAGCTCCCTTGAGGCCGATGCCTCTACAACTTCACTCCAAGAAGAAATGAGTGATCACACTTGATCACTTTACAAAAGCTCACTTGCACAATCCTAGAACCAAATATGTAGATGTAAAGCTTTGGGATTGTGGTGTGCAAAATCTAGAGAGAAGCTAGAGGAATAGGCTACAAGTTGGGTGTTGGGAATTTAGGCTTTGGAAAATCTTTTATGAAGGAAAGCTTTGAAAATCTTTGTAAAACTCTTAAGAAATATTTTGCAATTGTTGTCTAATCAATATGAGGTGACCCTCTATTTATAGGGGTCAAAAATAGCCTCAAAAACTCGTTGGAGACAAATCCCAAAAAGAAAAACAGTCAGAAAAACTAGCTGTTGGACCTGTCAGAACTTTTGACAGAGTCCGGTCGACCGGGTCGGTCGACCGCCAACGGTCAAAAATATGACCGTTGGGGCTCATCGGTCGACCGGGTCGGTCGACCGAAAACTCCCGTAAACGTAAATGAACTTCGGTCGACCGGGTCGGTCGACTGATATAGACGTGCACAGTATTGTGCACATCGGTCGACCGGGCCGGTCGACCGGTCACTGTAAGTTCTGAAAAAAACAGAACTTCCAGAACCAGAAAATCTTGGTTTTGGTTTTGGGTTTTGGGTAAGATTTTGGAACTTGTAAAAACATGAAGTATAAGCATGTGTCATACTTCAAACATGTTAAAAGTAGTTTGATAAAATTCTTTTGAACACAAACTTGTTTTTCAATGAAAATGTTTTTCCAAAAACTATTGTTTTTCTAAAACGCGTATTTTCAAATATGTTCTCTTTTAAAACTAAGATAGAAATGGAATTGAAAATCTTTTTGAAGCCTAACTGAAATGTGTGTGTGTGATGATCCCATAGCTCTACTTCTAATATCTAGTTTTGACAAAATGTCTAAAATAAAAATACAATTACAAATTTGTTTTTCTTTGTCGTTTTGATCTTGTCTTGATCTTCACTTCATCATCTTGATCCCAAAGCATCCTAGTTGTGCGTAGCTTGGGAATCTCCATTTTAGCGGCGTCCAAACTTGTGAGTCTTTTAGCGGAGCCGTCAAAAACAACCTGTTAAATAACCTGAAATATTCTGAAATAAAACATGTTAAATACATAACTAAATATGTTTTGTTATCATCAAAATAACTGGGATAATGGCCTTTGGGCCAACAATCTCCCCCTTTTTGATGATGGCAAAACATATGTAGTTATCACAAAATATTTTGGGTAGAGACTTCAAGTGAAGCTCCCCCTCAACACAAGCATATCATAAATGACAAAAATCGTATGTGGGCATAGTATATAAAAATGATAAACACATATTTCCATGTTAACAAGTACTCATAACATAGGACAAATACTCATGTCATATATCAAGATAGAACATGAATACATATAAAGAAATACGTCCACAAAGCATACATGTAGAAATCCAAATACATGTCCAAAACACAAATAAATACTGCATGTCCATAACACAAATACTACATGTCCAAAACACACAAATATCCAAACACATAAAGTACTACAACATAAAATATCACAAATATCTCTCTCAAGATATTTCTCTCAAAATAACTCTCCCCCTTTTTGACATCATCAAAAGGGGAGGTCACTCATCATCATCTCCAGCTTCCTCATCAGCCGTCTGCTCTTCGTCACCAGCGTCTTCGCCTGAAGAAATGACCTCATCTGGGTCAATGCCATCGACTCTGGTCCGCGGTGGTGGAACTGAAGAACGAGCTCTGGGAGGGAATGGAGGACCGGTAGACGGAAGACGACAAGCAGTCGCAGTACGATCAGGAACGGTCATGGAAAACTGTGCAAAGAGAGCCTGAAACTGGACATCCACGAATCTTATGGAGTCAGCAAAGTATGACATGTCGTTCCTGACCTCTGCCCGAAAAGCAGCTTCCTGAGCGTCACGAGCATCCATCTCCGCACGAACCCAGGCCTGGTGCGCCTCGATCTGAGTGCGGACCTCCGAAGAGAGAAGAGCTAGTAACTCAGGAGGAAATGCAGGTGCTGCAGAAGAAGAAGATCCTGGTGCTGAAGATGAGCCAGGACCAGCAGGAGGATGAGGTGGTTGCACAGGAGCGTGTCTACGCAGCTGTGCTTCCATCATCTTCAGGACGACTCCATTGATGTTTGTCAGGGGGCTTGAAGGAGTTTCGGCAGAAAGATCAAAGTCAAGAGCTCGAAGAAGATGGGTAATAAGCATGCCGTAGGGCAAACTTCTACCCGCAGTACGGATTTGATCAGAGGCCATATGAGATGCAATAACTCTAGGAAAGTTGACCTTAATCCCTTTAAGCAGACAATAGATAATCAAGGGGACACAACCCCTAGCATGGCTATACTAGCCATGTTTGGGGACAATGTTGAAAAAGATAATCTTGGCAAGGACTTGAGATTGAAGTGTGTACCTACTCACTACCTCATTTCTAACCAACCCGGGATTGTCATTCCCGTGGATCAGAGTAGAGGCGGTGAGTGAAGACTCACCCTCAGGAAATTCGAAATCATGTAAATCATGAGAATACACATCTGCTCCGCCAGTGGAGAGATGCAAAAACCTAGCAAACCGACCGATAGAGAGGTCGATTTCCCTACCTAGAACTCTAGATGTGATCCGGTTACCATCAAATTCATAGTTGGCATAGAAGTAAGGAACAAGGGAAGTGTATACTTGTTCCTTAATGGTCAAGAACTCAACTAGATTATTATTTTGCAGGATTTGAGGGATGTCAAGGTGTTCAAAATCCTGAAAGGTAACAAATCTCCCTGAATTGATATTTCTAGTGGAGAGGTGGGAGTATCTATCTTCAGCTAGATCATTTCTAAAGGGCCGTACGGGTCTAGGACCCTGAGATGAGGGTTGGGCAATACCCTTCCCCTTCTCAGTACGAGATCTCTTAGGCATGATGAATAAAAATTTGATTTTTAGGTGAAATCAAGATTATGGCACGATCTAGAAGCTAAGCAACCTAAAATAGTGACAAAGGAATAGAGATATCTAAGCTAGAAGTGAAGATTCACAATAAAAATTAGATTTTTACCTTGATTGAGAATTCTGAAACCCTAACTGAAAAATCCTGAAATTCTTCGAATCCGGTGGTTGGAAGTTGTTGAAATCGAAGATCTGAAGGAGGAATGAAGGATTTGAGATGGGTTTTAAAAGGATTTGGATTTGGTTGAAGGATTGGAGAGAAATCAAATTTTGGGAAATTTTGGGGTTCTTCCGGTCGCTGAGTGAAATGAGAGAGAGAGAGAGAAAATGAAATTATATAGCAGATTTGGGCAAAAACACGACGATCGGTCGACCGGTCCGGTCGACCGAATCCAACAGAGAGCTCTGTAAATGATATCGGTCGACCGGGTCAGTCGACCGAAATATCCCGAGACCACAGCAGGCCAGCATCGGTCGACCAGAATTCTGGTCGGTCGACCGGTAGCACAGAAAAAAATAAAAAATTTTCTCTCAGGCAGAGTCGGTCGACCGGAGATTTAAGGGTCGGTCGACCGGCTTTGCCTGAAAAACAGCTAACAGCAAATAGCAAAAAAAAAAATTTTAAGTAATTTAGTAATCTAAAACAGGTATTATATATTAATCATATAGGAACACCAACAGGTTTTTAAATCTTCATTAAGTCTTTACAAACATCAAAATACAAGCAATCCAATTTTAATTTTATTTTCATTTTTAAACAAAGATTTTAAAGATGTTGAAGCCGAATACCCAGTGACGGGTTCTGAACTTCATCCTCTTGATTCCTCTTGAATGAGTTGAGGTGCGCAATTGCCATCTTTAAGGTATTTGCTTAAATAAGAAAATTTACAAATGTTTAATTTTTTATTTATGAAAATAATGTGTATATGCATATAAGTATATAATCACAAATACTAAACTATACATGTGGACATGTGATGAACAAGGCATGAAACAAAGATATAAAAGTTAACACAAGGCACATATACATCATGATAGAGAGGTAGTTCTATACAAGCATATATCAATAGAATACAAAAGCAAACTATCAATTCTATACATATGTATACATGTAAAAAAAAATCAAAATTGAACATGGCATATACAATCATGTTAGAGTTGCAAGTTTATACTAATCATGTATCAATGAAGCATAAAACTAAACTAGCAATCCTATAACAATTGTATATACAAAATTAAAAACTCTTAAATGGAGATGTTACCAATTTACGGGCAATCTCCAAAATTAGGTGCCTCCACGATAGCGATGCAATCTTGATGTGTTCTTTAAGCTTTGTTGCATCCACCACCCGGGCACCGTTTCCTCCTAAGTCTTGGAGGATGTAGATCCACCTATACCTGTTTCATTTGAAATCGGTGGCTCTTTTGGTACCCAAATCTTAGTGGGTCCTTTGGGGTTAGATCCGGGGCGAACCCAAACAAATTTATTTTTAACATTGTTCTTAGCATAACAAAATTTTTCTAAATGGCCTTTGCGGCCACAATGTGTGCAAATATAAATTCTACCACTATTGTACATGAATGCATGCTTATGAGTGTGTGCATGTTTCCGTGCATGTGTATGTGTATGTTGTGCATGTTTCCCTTGGGGGGCTCCCTTAGGAAATTTAGATGCTATCTTTTTCAAATCAAATGCATAGCTTTTTAAATTTGAGTCCAAAACTTCAACACGTTTTTGGATCTCAACAAAATCATTTTTATCAATTGAAACCATGGGGGTTTTGCCTTTACTAGCTAGTTTATATTTTTCAAAATCATTTTTCAATTTATCAAATGAACTAGATAAGGCATTTTTCTCATTTACTACTAATTCAAATTTATTCTTTAAACATCATTTTCCCTTTTTAACTTTTTATTATGAGATTGCGAAATCTCATATCTATGTTGCAATTCCTCAAAGAAACGTGCTAGTTCATCCATAGTGAGATCATCATCATCAAGAGAGTTTTCAAATGTTACCTTAGAAGTGTCCTCTCCTTGTGCCATGAAACACATGTTGGCGGCGTTGTGCTCCTCTTCGGATTCCGACTCCGAGTCATCCCATGTAGCGGCCAACGCTTTCTTCTTTCTTTGCCCATTCTTGGATGTGGTTGCTTGTAGAGCGGGGCAATCAGCAATTAGGTGACCGATCTTCTTGCAATGAAAGCAAGGACCGGGTTCATCTCTTTTCTTCTCGTACCTTCCTTGAGGCTTCCCTCTTCGGAAGTTACTTTGCCGTCCCTTTTTGTAGAACATCTTGCCCACCTTCCGGATGAGCATGGCGAAATCCTCATCGCAATCTTCCGATGAGTCATCCTCTTCGTGTATGGTAGGAGCGGCTTTGAAGGCAATGGTCTTCTTCTTTGGTGCCTCCCTTTCTTCTCTAACTTTCATTTCCATCTCATGTGTCTTGAGATTTCCGATGAAGCCGGAGAAGTCCATCTCCTCTTTGTCGTTGAGTTCCTTGAGAGTGGTCGCCTTGACTTCCCAAGCTTTGGAAAGAGCTCTAATCACCTTCCTTATCTTTTGATCATTATCAATCTTGTCGCCTAAGGAAGAAAGAGCATTAGTTATTTTTGTAAAACGGGTGAGCATGTCATCAATGCTCTCATTATCAAACATATAGAAATTCTCATATTGAGAACGTAGCAAGTCAACTTTGGCTCTCTTGACTTGAGACGTTCCCTCATGAGTCACAATGAGTATGTTCCAAACCTCGAATGCGGATTTGCAATTTATTATGCGTGCAAGGTCATCTTCATTTAGGGCTTGGGTTAATGCATATTGTGCCCTAGCATTAGCCTCATAGTCTTTAGAAGTATCCTCGGACCATGTGCTCTCATCACTAGTTGGTTCAATGAAGTCTTTGGTAATGGCCCTAGCTACCCTAACACCTAAGGATTTAAGGAAGAGATTCATTTTCACCTTCCAAATGGGGAAGTTTAAACCATCGAATTTTGGTGGGGATTTAATGCTAGAAAAGTCCATGGATGCCATGAATGCACAAGCAAGTAAAAATGCAACAAAATGTATATAGCCAAATATGGATCTCCCTAAGGTTGTTAGACCTAAGTTGTAGGGTTAGGCTCTGATACCAATTGAAATCACCTAGAGGGGGGGTGAATAGGTGATGGCTATATGAATTATGGCAATTTTGCGAAAATTAAAACTTTCACACACAAATAGCACAAATAAAGACTTGCAATAAATACAACAATTAAGGTGCAAGAATTGAAAGGAGTAGAGTTAGAGAAAATTGATCAAACGCAAACGCAAGGATGTGTTTCCGAGGTTCGAGCCACGCTCTACGTCCCCGCCTTCACACTTGAAGGATTTGCACTACTATCGTTGATCCCACCGGATCGCCAATACAAGGACACACTTGTCCCTTACACTTGTGATGCCGCAACACCACCTGAAGCTCACTAGCTCCCTTGAGGCCGATGCCTCTACAACTTCACTCCAAGAAGAAATGAGTGATCACACTTGATCACTTTACAAAAGCTCACTTGCACAATCCTAGAACCAAATATGTAGATGTAAAGCTTTGGGATTGTGGTGTGCAAAATCTAGAGAGAAGCTAGAGGAATAGGCTACAAGTTGGGTGTTGGGAATTTAGGCTTTGGAAAATCTTTTATGAAGGAAAGCTTTGAAAATCTTTGTAAAACTCTTAAGAAATATTTTGCAATTGTTGTCTAATCAATATGAGGTGACCCTCTATTTATAGGGGTCAAAAACAGCCTCAAAAACTCGTTGGAGACAAATCCCAAAAAGAAAAACAGTCAGAAAAACTAGCTGTTGGACCTGTCAGAACTTTTGACAGAGTCCGGTCGACCGGGTCGGTCGACCGCCAACGGTCAAAAATATGACCGTTGGGGCTCATCGGTCGACCGGGTCGGTCGACCGAAAACTCCCGTAAACGTAAATGAACTTCGGTCGACCGGGTCGGTCGACTGATATAGACGTGCACAGTATTGTGCACATCGGTCGACCGGGCCGGTCGACCGGTCACTGTAAGTTCTGAAAAAAACAGAACTTCCAGAACCAGAAAATCTTGGTTTTGGTTTTGGGTTTTGGGTAAGATTTTGGAACTTGTAAAAACATGAAGTATAAGCATGTGTCATACTTCAAACATGTTAAAAGTAGTTTGATAAAATTCTTTTGAACACAAACTTGTTTTTCAATGAAAATGTTTTTTCCAAAAACTATTGTTTTTCTAAAACGCGTATTTTCAAATATGTTCTCTTTTAAAACTAAGATAGAAATGGAATTGAAAAATCTTTTTGAAGCCTAACTGAAATGTGTGTGTGTGATGATCCCATAGCTCTACTTCTAATATCTAGTTTTGACAAAATGTCTAAAATAAAAATACAATTACAAATTTTGTTTTTCTTTGTCGTTTTGATCTTGTCTTGATCTTCACTTCATCATCTTGATCCCAAAGCATCCTAGTTGTGCGTAGCTTGGGAATCTCCATTTTAGCGGCGTCCAAACTTGTGAGTCTTTTAGCGGAGCCGTCAAAAACAACCTGTTAAATAACCTGAAATATTCTGAAATAAAACATGTTAAATACATAACTAAATATGTTTTGTTATCATCAAAATAACTGGGATAATGGCCTTTGGGCCAACAATAAGCATCTTCGGACTCTAAGCCATGAAATTTAGGGAGTGTATTAATAAATTGTGGCTTAAGCTCAAAGTTGTGTTCACCAACCGATGGAAGTTTGATGCTGGATGGAAGTGATGTTCTAATGGGATAGAACCTATCCTGCAAAGATGTCGGTCGATCCATAACCGAATCTAGTCTTGTTTCAAACTTGGGTGGTGATGTGTTTCTAGTTAACCTAGATGAATTAGGGTCTCTTGACCACAGTTGCATACACACACAATCACAAGCAAGTTCACCAATAGTCAAGAAAAGAAAACAACCAAGCCTAGTCTAAGGTAACCTTGACCTAGACAACTCCTAACTAGTTGATTATCCACTGGAGGTACAATATAGACTTTGACCACAAGCTAATCAGCCAGGTCAGGGCAAGACTGGTGGGAGGTTATCCGTCAAAGACGTTCCTTAATTAAGTAACCACCAACCTTCGGGCTTTCGGCCCTCAATCCCCTTCCTAGACACTTATTTGGCAGGAGTCAATTTCCAACACCTTCTCCCTTAGGATAATCTCCTAGTGAGTTCGAGATGTCCCTAAGGCCAACGTCTATCAGATTTTACTTAGGCTTAGGTTTGTGAGTGCTTGGAATCTAATTTTTAGGCCAAGGAAGGGTGATAAATCCCCACCTTATCTTGTTATTGGGTGTTGCCCTTAAATCAATTTTGTGCAAGTGTACAAGATAAACACGATTCACTAAAAGCAATATAAATCAACCAAGAGATGAGTCCTATTCTGAATGCAATGCGTACGTACCTTGCTCCAGCACTCTTTAACAGTAAAGTAAATGAATTGAAAAGACACGTGCCAAAAATGCAAACGTCTAATCAATTTTTTTTTAAACTTTTCAACAAGTGTTTTACTGTTAGTTTAAAACAGGGATGGTGGAAAGTAGATATAGCAAGAAAATAATATACAAAAACATAATTTTTTTTTGTGAGCAATATGTCCTGCAAAAAAGAGTTTTAGTAGTCCAATGAAATTTTTAATTTTTGCAACGCAATTTCTTGAAATTCTGTTTCCTACTTTCGAGAGTAGGGCACAGAATTTGCAAGTCTTCTCTTGCAAAGCTTGAATGCTAGATCTAAATCTTCAAGTCCCTGAAATAACGCACAAAACTTATTAAAAAACAAACACACCATTCCCTCCCTGGCAACGGTGCCAAAAATTGATTGCTAAAATGAAAGAACAATCAAAGAGTTTAAGAATTTACCGTGTAGCTTGTGGCTAACGGGTCGTGTCCACGAGGAGCAATGCGATAGAAGCTTTTCGGTGATTCATTTAAAAACAAAGAATTGTGTTCATTTTTTAATGGAAAAAGAGAATGGAAAGAAAGAGATGATTAAAAGAGAAATTGCAACTTTAGAGAAGGCTTTGGAGAAGGTGATTTAAAAAGCTCGAAAATTGTTTTGTTGATTATAATAAGGAAAAAAATCTGGGCTCACTATCTCACTACTCAATCGTTCATTCTTCTATTAAAATCCTAAATGCCTCAAATTGATCATAGGCAAAACTTAAAGTTGATTTTAGAAAGTTTGAAGTAAAGCACATAAGATGGTTGGAAGGGTTCACTCTTTTCTTTGAAAAATCGTTTAGAATCGAATGTTAAATCATCAAGCGCGAAGAAGCAAGAATGAAGCAAAAAAAGTTCAATAAACTTTCAAGAAAGAAGTAAGAGTTTAACAATCCAAGCCCATCCTCATGTGCCTTCAAGAACACTTTCAAGAAGAAAGGCTTTAAGTAAGGCATGCAAATGATTCATTGGGTCTTTTTCTTTAAAACCAGAAGAGAAGAAGAACTGAGAGAGGTACAATAGTGAGCCCAGAAAATCGATCTAGCTACTCATGAAAAACAAAGAAGAAAGCAAGTAAATAATGCATGACATACTGAAATAAGAGTGAAAGAAAATGTGGCTCGATTCTTGTATTGCTGTCACTTCAATCTTCAAGTACAAGCACTCAATTCCTCTCTCTCACAAGTATTGATACTGGACTACAAATTGAAAAACAAGAACACAACTTTTGCACTATCTAACAAGAGCCTAAATCCATAGAAAATAAACACAAATTCTAATCCTAGTCTTCGCTCTTTTTTGCTCCGTTGAAACTGGTATTTATAGGGAAAAACCAAAAGGGGAGGATCCCGGGAAGATTGGGGGAGCAAACACTCCCCCAACTGATGTAACAAGGCCGTGAAAATGCCGCTTAGGCCGTGTTTCCGCGGCCCTGGTGTGGCCAGGTGGCCACACCCAGTTAGCTGGCTCCCCTGGTTTGGTGAATTTCCCGTATCTTCTTTTGATTTTCTTGTTTTTACTCCAAAAGTTGACGAAACAGCCTTTGATTTTTTGGCTTCAACCGCTTGATTCAGGGAGGATTCTTCTCAACCTCTTGATATGCCAAGATTTTGCCCTGATTCCTTGATTTCAAATTTAATCTGAATTAAATCAGAATTTGGTGGGCATTTGGGCTTGTTTCTCTTTTCTTTCTTTTAGCACTTGGGCCTACATTTAACAAAGAAAAAAAGACTTATTAATAGGATTTATTAGCTAAAAAGTATGGTAAGGTGACAACGTAAATGCAATATATGTGACTAATCACATCAAGAATGGCTCATTTCTTTTGATTGAAGATGTTATTTTGATAGATAAACTTTAATATAATCTATTAAGCATTAGTCAATTATGTGATATAGGCTTAAAGATTATTTTTTATGACTCTATTTGTGATATTTTAGACAAGAGAATAAATACTTGTGTTCTTTTTTATTTTCATGAAGAATAATGCTTATATGATTTACATGCTTAATTTAGAATGCAATGCCTCTTGTTTGAATACTTTTAATGAAGATTCTTAATTATGGCATAGGAGACTTGGCCATATTTTATTTGATCTTGTATCTAGAATTAATTATAAGATCGGTGAAGGGTATTCCTAGTTTGAATTTTGAAAAGGACCATATTTGTGATGCGTGCCAATTTGAAAAATAAACTAATTCCTCTTTCTAATCAATCAAGGATGTTATGACATCAAGACCTCTAGAATTGTATGTTGGCCCAAAGGCCTTCCACTCTAGTTTTGATGATGATTAACTCATGTAGTTATGTGTACTAATTATCTTGTGATTTTAGTTTCAGATTATTAATCAAGATATTAGTTGGTGTTTAGCTTCAACAAGATGAATTGGAAGCTTGCACATGTTGATTCAAGAGCCCGCGCATCAAAGATCATACATTGCACTTGCTCGGTGAATCAAGAGTTTTTGGATCGAGCCGACTTGGAGATTGCGCTCTAGCTTGGAGATTGCGCTCTACAAGAAGACTTAGGTATCCATAGTTTTAGTTTGGGTTTAGATCCTAATTGTAAAGATTAGAATAGTATGATAAGCTCAAGTTCACAACACACACCTTTCATGTTTTGATTTTCAGTTTTAGGTTTAACCGATCTTGGTTTTCATGAATAGATTTTTTATCAAAACAAGTTTACATGGTTTATGTATATTAGATTTGTTCTATATACATGCATGCTTCAATTGTTTAGACAAACTTTGTTTGATAATCTATTCCATGTGTTTTATGTTTTGGTATTTACAACAAAACATATTTTTGGACTCAATGACAAAAATCATGATATATATATGTTTCTTGTATATTGAATTTCTATTCATATACAATATGCTTCAAAGTGTTTAAATATCATATTTTTGTATCATGGATGAGTTTTAGACAATGTGTATTTTCTATTCAAGATCCAAGTTTTAGAAAATACAGTTTTTGGTTTTTGGCAAAATTTCTATAACACAAAAATAGTCCTTATTGATTGATATTTGAGCTAAACTTTTTACCACATGTTTATATATCAATGCTATGATAAAACAAGTTTCTATGAAAGTTTTAGCAAAGATAAAAATGTTTTTAAAATGTGTTTTTAACCATTTTTCTGTTCCAGGCTTCAACCAAGTCGACTAGCCCCCTGACTAGTCGACTAGGTCTGAGGTCGGTCGACCGGGCCGGTCGACCGACGTGCACAAACCTGTGCACGTTTCTGGCACAGACAGCGGTCGACCGGGACGGTCGACCGGAGCAGAATAGTCTGCTCTCTGGATTATTCGGTCGACCGGGGCGGTCGACCGGTAGTGCAAACGGTTCAAAATTTGACCGTTGCACGGTCGACCGGCCGGTCGACCGGCAGGGCAATTCTGGCTAAATTTCTGTCATTGGCTATTTTCTGATAATTGCCTATAAATACCCCATTTGAGAGAGTTTTTCTCCAAGATTTTTTGTGCGAATTTTTGCTGATTCTCTGGTGTTTTCAAAGCAATCAAAAGAAGTTTTTGAGCTTGAATTGAACAATCCATTTGGTGTTTTCATTAGGGTTTGGAAAATCAAAGAAAGAGTTTTTGGGAAAGAATTTTGATTGAACTATTCTATCTTGATTTCTTGATTTTTCCCAAGGATTTTCTTTGTGATTTCTGATTTCCATTCCTTTGGTTTTCTCCACACTTGAGCAAAAATCTACTATCTATATCTATAGGTTATTTGTGTGGAAGAAGAAGTTGTTTGTGGTTGTTGTTGTGACCACCAAGTTGTAACCCAATCTTTTCTTAGCTTTGTGCTTTGGGTTGTATCCCTCTAGTTGAGAGGTGATCCTTGTATTGGTTGGTGATTGGGAGTTTGTTGTATTGGTTTGAAAATTTGCCTCAAGGAGGAGGTTGTGATTGTTGGAGTTTGCCTCAAGGAGGAGGTTGTGTTGGTTGGCTTGGATTTGTGCCTCAGGGAGGAGGTTGTAAAGAGAGGAGTTGGGTACTCCTTGTAAAGGGTCCTAGGTGGACGAGTTAGGGAAAATCCTTCGTGTGTCGAAGGCGGGGATGTAGAGCTGGGTGCTCGAACCTCGATAACATATCTTTGTGTTTGCGCTTGGTCCATTGGCTCTCTCTCTACTCTCTCTTTACTTTGTGCCTTGCATTTATTTACATTGCACATTCATATTTGCTTGGCTTGGTTGTGTGCATCACTTGTTGATAGCACTTGAGTGTAATTTGCATTAAGTTATTAAATTCCGCATTTAGTTCATAGATTAGCATTGTCACCTATTCACCCCCCCTCTAGGTGACTTTTTCAATTGGTATCAGAGCTAGTGCTCCTGATATTTAGGTTTAACCACCTAGGAGTAAGATCTTGGTTTGCTAATCTTCATTTGCATTTTCATTTGCACACATATAGTTGCACTTATGGCTAGCCCTCCTATGTTTGACCATTTTAGACTTGATACTTGGAAGGTGGACATGACTAGGCATTTAAAACACTAGGTCATCTAGTTTATCAAGCCATTACCATAGAATCCCTCCCAAATAGTAGCAAGCATAAGAAGGCCAATGCATTAGCACTTAGAGCACTTAGAGCATTTTTAACTGAATTTCTTTTACCCGTTTTTGATCACTATGATTCGGCTTTTGCAGTTTGGAGCATCTTGACGTCTCCCAAGCTTCCAAGGATAATTAACAAGATGAGGAGATCTAAAAGAGAAAAGTCCGAAGATCAATGCCTCATGGTCCAAGGGAAGAACTCCCTTGAGGTACAATCGGATTCTCATATTGATGATAGCTCTAGTTCCTATTGCCATGGTTGTTTTGAAGTTCAAACTTTAAATATGGAACTTGCTCAAAAGCTTGAAAATTTATTGGAAAACATGATTTGTTGAAAGAGGATAATCTTGTGTTGAAAAATGAATTAAAGGATTTATGCTCAAATTTTGAATTGGTTTTGCAAGAGAAGGAAGAGATTGCAAGTGAACATGACTCACTTAAATCTCAACTTGAACTTGCTTTAAAGGAAAATGAATTTTTGAAAAATAAAAATGATTGTGATGATGTAGTAAAGCACAATGAGATTTTATCTTCAAAATTGGATTTTACTTTTAAAGAAAATCTTACTTTGAAAAATGATATTGATTCAATTACTAGAGAATTGGATTTGGTTTTGATTAAAAATAAATCTTTGCAAAAAGAGATTGATGTTTGCCATGCTAATGTTGCTTCATGTTCTAGCACACCTATTGCATGCTCCACTCTATCTTCTAACATTGAAAATGATATACTTGTTTTGAAGAAAAGTGTTGATAGTTTGGGCTCCACTTTGAGCCATTGTGCCATGAATCACACACGATTGGAAACCTTGGTTCGTAAGAAACAAGTTCCAACCTTACATGCACACCCATCTAGGCATACACATGCTTTTCATGATAACCACCATCATATGTATGCTCACGTGTACACATGTACACATTGTGGTCGAAAAGGCCACCTTGTTAGATTTTGTTATGATCGTATTTATAATGAAAATTTAGCAACTAATTATGTTTGGGTGAGAAAAGAAACTAACCCTCGTGGACCCACTAGAAAATGGGTACCAAAAACCACCTCTTTGACTTTTGATGTAGGTGGGAGCTCTCGCATCACTTGAGGGCATTGGTGCCTTGAGGTGGATGCATTCTAAGCTAAAAGGAGAACCATTTGGATGCTTCACTCTCAAGGAGATTTGGTGGGAGGACCATCGTGTTTTGGAGACATGGAGAGTTGCCCCTTTGGTTTTGGTAACAATCCCTTACTCCATTTAGTGTTTACATGCTTTTCATTTTTTATTATAGCATGTTGTGTTTTATTGTCCATTATGCTTGTGCCATTATATTAAAGTTGTACATGTTTAGCTACTTGAGCACCCATGCTTCATTTGGAATCTACATTTAGTGTCTCACCTTGTTTAAACTAACATGTATGCTTTAGATCTAATGTACATGCATATGCACAATGATCATATGATGTTCATGATTCTATGATTTTGTGTTTTAATGATTCATGTGTTGATTAGTATATTCATTGCTATTCATGTATTGCAATTTGTAAACACCATTGTTTATATGATTCCATATTTTGTGTTTTCACAATTGTTTTGATATTATGTATATCTTGATTCTTATAGCATATGAATTTATATAAGGATCATTTTTAGAATAATTGTTGATTTATGACTTGTTTTATGCTTTATGATTTGAATATATGCTTAGATGTTAGTTTTCATGAAAACTAGGAGTTATACTTGTACATAGAATGGGCCACAAATAAACCTTTATATATGTTTGTGCTTGGATGCCTATTTGTACTCATTAGATGTGCTAGTATAGTCTAGTTTTGATGATTCATGCATTCATACATGTATTCCTCATTTTTGATATGTTTTATGATCATGTGTTTTCTATGATAAAGTGTTTTCACTTCATGTATATGTCTATTTTGCCAAACCTTAAGATATACATATATGCCCCTTGAGTCATTTGCTTTTCATGCAAATCTATATTTTGGACTCAATTGTGTTTAGGGATATGTATGTATACTTTTGCTTTGTCTAAACATACATATACCTTGAAGTATAAATTGACTTTTAATGAAGAGTTTAGATTTTCATGTTTTTAGGAGATTTCCTTTAGTAATGAAATTTAGTTTTCATATGTTTATATTTTAAAGGAATTTCAATTGAGCTTGATTGTCCATTTTCATGATGATATGTTTCACACAACACTTGTACACTCACCCTATTTAATGTTTTCTCATGATTTAGTTTTCATGAGTACAATTTGTGCTATCTAGATTTTGAGTGTTTTAGTGCCATGTGAGTTACATGTGTTCATGAAAAACATTTTTGTTATTCCTTACTCGAAGGATTTCGTACTAGTTTACCCTCCATTTAACTAGTTGCGATATTCTTCATTTTGGTAGAGATTTTCAAACATACTATAATTTCAAATCTATTTTTGAAAACCCCTACCATAAAGGGTGGTTGGATGGGAGATCATGCTCATGTATACTTTATAGTGAAAATCATAGTAAACTTGAACATGAAATGGGAGGTATAGGAATATGATGTATACACTTGATCTTATTGTTGTTTCAATTGGTATCATTGAATTCTTTCAATTGGTATCAATCTTGACATTTCTTGTATACTCATATATTTTCATATATGTATGCTTGCATTTCAAAGAATATCAATTCCATTGGTATCTACTTTTCATACATATATATATGTTTTAGTTGTGCTTACTATATCCCTATATCTTTAAGCACAAATCTTGTTTATGATGATAAGCTTGAGCTTCAACCTTGTTTCAATTGATTTAGTCTTCAATTGGTATCTTATTTCAAGCCTTATCATAGTTTTTATTGGTATTTCATAAAGGGGGAGAAAATCTTGTATTTCTTCTTTCAATTGATTTTTTAGTATTCCACTCCCTTGCTTTATGATAGAAAATAATTTCAATTGGCAATAGTTGCAATTGGTATCAAAATCATATGTGTTTATATGTTTAATACTTTGGTATTAAAGATCTATGTTTATTTTCAATTGGTATCAACATTTATGTTTAGAAATTCAAAATTTGTTATGTTTAATTTCAATTGATATCAAGATTGTTTATTTACAATTGGTATGTTGTTTGTTTACTTATCAATTGGTTTCTAGATTTTTGTTCTTCAATTGATATAGTTTCATTTTTTAATTGGTATCAATATGCACTTCAATTGACACATTTTTTAATTGGTATCATATTTGAGTTTAGTCAAAAGGGGAGAACATCCCTTATTTTTGATTCCTTGTTTTAAGTATAAAAAGAATATGTTTTCATTAGTTTTGTTTTTTAAACCCCTTGAAGTAGTTTATTGATTCTTTGTTTCATATATTTAGGGGGAGAAGAATTCATATCTATTTTGTTTTTACCCCTTTGTTGATGATTGACAAAAAGGGGGAGAAGAATTTGGAGTTGATATGTATGAGTTTTCAGTTTTATGTTCATTTCATCTCCATTGGTATCAAGAGCATTATGAGTTTTGTTTTTATTAATATCCATTGGTATCAAGAGCATTATGAGTTTTGTTTTTATTAGTATCAAGAGTTTTGTTTGGTAAGTTATTTGTTCTGTTTTAATTGGAATCAAGAGCATGTTTCATATGCATATTCATTTTATGTCAAGAACCTTGTTTATATGCATCTTATTGTTTGTTTATTCCTATGCATGAGTTAAGGGGGAGCTTCTTTGAAGCTTTACTTTAATCCATGCATATATAACTCCATGAGTTTTGTCATCATCAAAAAGGGGGAGATTGTTGGCCCAAAGGCCTTCCACTCTAGTTTTGATTATGATTAACTCATGTAGTTATGTGTACTAATTATCTTGTGATTTTAGTTTTAGATTATTAATCAAGATATTAGTTGGTGTTTAGCTTCAACAAGATAAATTGGAAGCTTGCACATGTTGATTCAAGAGCCCGCGCATCAAAGATCATACATTGCACTTGCTCGGTGAATCAAGAGTTTTTGGATCGAGCCGACTTGGAGATTGCGCTCTAGCTTGGAGATTGCGCTCTACAAGAAGACTTAGGTATCCATAGTTTTAGTTTGGGTTTAGATCCTAATTGTAAAGATTAGAATAGTATGATAAGCTCAAGTTCACAACACACACCTTTCATGTTTTGATTTTCGGTTTTAGGTTTAACCGTTCTTGGTTTTCATGAATAGATTTTTTATCAAAACAAGTTTACATGGTTTATGTATATTAGATTTGTTCTATATACATGCATGCTTCAATTGTTTAGACAAACTTTGTTTGATAATCTATTCCATGTGTTTTATGTTTTGGTATTTACAACAAAACATATTTTTGGACTCAATGACAAAAATAATGATATATATATGTTTCTTGTATATTGAATTTCTATTCATATACAATATGCTTCAAAGTGTTTAAATATCATATTTTTGTATCATGGATGAGTTTTAGACAATGTGTATTTTCTATTCAAGATCCAAGTTTTAGAAAATACAGTTTTTGGTTTTTGGCAAAATTTCTATAACACAAAAATAGTCCTTATTGATTGATATTTGAGCTAAACTTTTTACCACATGTTTATATATCAATGCTATGATAAAACAAGTTTCTATGGAAGTTTTAGCAAAGATAAAAATGTTTTTAAAATGTGTTTTTAACCATTTTTCTGTTCCAGGCTTCAACCAAGTCGACTAGCCCCCTGACTAGTCGACTAGGTCTGAGGTCGGTCGACCGGGCCGGTCGACCGACGTGCACAAACCTGTGCACGTTTCTGGCACAGACAGCGGTCGACCGGGACGGTCGACCGGAGCAGAATAGTCTGCTCTCTGGATTATTCGGTCGACCGGGGCGGTCGACCGGTAGTGCAAACGGTTCAAAATTTGACCGTTGCACGGTCGACCGGCCGGTCGACCGGCAGAGCAATTCTGGCTAAATTTCTGTCAACGGCTATTTTCTGATAATTGCCTATAAATACCCCATTTGAGAGAGTTTTTCTCTAAGATTTTTTGTGCGAATTTTTGCTGATTCTCTGGTGTTTTCAAAGCAATCAAAAGAAGTTTTTGAGCTTGAATTGAACAATCCATTTGGTGTTTTCATTAGGGTTTGGAAAATCAAAGAAAGGGTTTTTGGGAAAGAATTATGATTGAACTATTCTATCTTGATTTCTTGATTTTTCCCAAGGATTTTCTTTGTGATTTCTGATTTCCATTCCTTTGGTTTTCTCCACACTTGAGCAAAAATCTACTATCTATATCTATAGGTTATTTGTGTGGAAGAAGAAGTTGTTTGTGGTTGTTGTTGTGACCACCAAGTTGTAACCCAATCTTTTCTTAGCTTTGTACTTTTGGTTGTATCCCTCTAGTTGAGAGGTGATCCTTGTATTGGTTGGTGATTGGGAGTTTGTTGTATTGGTTTGAAAATTTGCCTCAAGGAGGAGGTTGTGATTGTTGGAGTTTGCCTGAAGGAGGAGGTTGTGTTGGTTGGCTTGGATTTGTGCCTCAGGGAGGAGGTTGTAAAGAGAGGAGTTGGGTACTCCTTGTAAAGGGTCCTAGGTGGACGAGCTAGTGGAAATCCTTCATGTGTCGAAGGCGGGGATGTAGAGCTGGGTGCTCGAACCTCGATAACATATCTTTGTGTTTGCGCTTGGTCCATTGGCTCTCTCTCTACTCTCTTTTTACTTTGTGCCTTGCATTTATTTACATTGCTCATTCATATTTGCTTGGCTTGTTTGTGTGCATCACTTGTTGATAGCACTTGAGTGTAATTTGCATTAAATTATTAAATTCCGCATTTAGTTCATAGATTAGCATTGTCACCTATTCACCCCCCCCCTTCTAGGTGACTTTTTCATTGTACATCTGAATTTACTTGGTCCAACTTAAATCAAAAGTCTTACTGGTAACCTCTTTCTTATTATTTTAGTTGATGATTTCTCAAGATTTACAGGGATTTTCTTTTTAGAGCATAAAGATGAAGCCTTCTCACATTTTCATGTTTTTAGAAAAAGGGTTGAAAAAAAAAGATTTTCTGATTTTACGTATAAGAAGTGATAGAGATGGTGTGTTCATCAACCATTCTTTTATTACTTATTGTGAAGAAAATAGAATTAAACATGAATTATCTTGTTCTAAAACTCCACAACAAAATGAAGTCGTTGAAAGAAAGAATCACATTCTTCAAGAAATAGTTAGGACAATGATTAGTGAATTCAGATTCCCTCAATATTTTTAAGCCAAGGCCGTAAAGACTTCATGTTACACTGAGAATCGAATTTATTTTTGTAAAAATTTCAATAATTGGGATTTTCTATTTAAGAAAATCAAATGTTTCCTATTTTAAAGTTTTTTGTTGCAGGTGTTTTGTTTTGAACACTAAAGGTAATTTTAGCAAATTTGATCCAAAATCTTTTGAGGTTATCTTTGTTGAATACTCTAATACTAGTAAAGCTTATAGAGTCTTCAATACGTCAACTTTAACTATTGAAGAGTCTATGCATGTAAAGTTTGAGGAATCTAACTCTCTTGTGAAGAATGTTATAGAGATTAATTCTTTAGGCGAAGATTCCAAAAAGATTTCTATGAATGACTCACTGGCACAAGAGGAGAAAGACAAGAAAAAGATGATACAAATGGTAGAGGTCATGATATTATAGTGGAGCCAACTCAACCACCTCCAAAAAATTGGAGATATACTACAAATTCCAAGGATCTCATCATAGGTGATATATCCAAAGGGGTAGCTACTCGCTATAAAATCCATGGCTTATGTAGCCATTTTGTATTTATTTCTCATATGAGCCCAAAAACATCCTTGAATTCGAGGGCGACTTATATTGGTTACTTGCAACGCAAGAAAAGCTCAATCAATTTAAGAGCAACCAGGTTTGGTACTTTATTCCTAGGCCCCTTGATAGACCAACTATTAGTACTAAATGGATCCTTAGGAATAAGTTGGATGAGTTAAGAAATATTATTAGGTTAGTTGCCCAAGGTTGCACCCAAGTTAAAATGTTCGATTTTGAGGAAAACTTTGCACCCATAGTACGGCTAAAAGCCATACGGATGACACTTGCATTTGCTTCTTTCAAGGATTTTAAACTTTTTAAAATTGATGTTAAAAGTGTATTTTTAAATGGTTTTATTGAAGAGGAGGTGTATGTTGAACAATCCCACAGATTTGTTAATCCTACATATTCAGATTTTAGTTTTAAATTTGAAAAAGCTTTATATGATTTAAAACAAGCTCCAAGAGCTTGGAATGAAAGATTGAGTAGTTTTCTTATTTCCAATAGTTTTATTAAAGGTAATATAGATACCATTTTATTAACAAAGCATGTAGATAATGATATCGTGATAGTGCAAATATATATTGATAATATTATTTTTGGATCTACGAATGAAAAGTTTTGTAAGAATTTTGAATCATACGTGAAGAAAGAGATTGAAATGAGCATGATGGAGGAGCTCAACTATTTCCTTGGACTCGAAATCAAGCACAGGAGTGATGGAATTTTCATCAATCAAGACTAGTATACAAGAGAGCTTATTAAGAAATTTGGGTTGGAAGATACGATGATAAGCAAGACTCCCATGGCTACCACAATTAAGCTTGACAAAAATGAACAAGGTAAATATGTTGACATTAAACTCTATCGTAGCATGATTGGTAGCTTTACTTTACTTGATGGCTCATAGGTCGGGCATTTTTTTTTAGTATATGTTTATGGGTTGTATTTAAATCTTATCCTAATGAGTCTTACTTAATTGTGGTAAAACATATTATTAGATATCTTAAGTGTACTATTGAAATGGACTTGTGGTATCCAATGACCGGACAATTTTTAATTATGAGTTATTTGATTGCTGACTGTATCAGTTGTAGAGTTTATAGGAAGAGTACTAGTAGAACTGGTCAATTTCTCAGAAATTGTCTTGTTTCGTGGTCTTCCAAGAAACAAAATTTCGTAGCCATCTCAACCGTCGAGGCAAAGTATGTTACGGCTGGGACTTGTTGTGAACAAGTTCTTTGGATTAAGCATACTCTCTTTGATTATGATTTATATTATGATCATATTAAAATATTTTGCAATAATACTAGTATCATTCATATGACCAATAATGCAAATTGACATGATAAAACTGCGCATATAGAGATTCAATATCATTTTCTTAGAGATCATTACGAGAAAAGAAATATTGAAATTGATTATGTTTCTACCAATTTTCAATTAGCGGATATTTTTACTAAACCACTTGATTATAATAGATTTTCTTTCATTTGTGGTGAGTTGAATATTTGCATTATGGATTTATGAAATTTTTATTTACTTAGTATTCAAATTTATATTTAAATTTGTATCTTTAATATACATGTTCTTTAAAATTTACTACTTTAAATTGGTATAATACTTTCAATTTTGTTTTACATTTGAGTTTCATTATTTGGTATCCCTTTTTCATATATGGCAAAAAGGGAAAGAAGATTTACGAGTTATTTATTAGAGAAGAGAAGATTTATGAGTTGTTCATTTGAGAAGATTCATGATTTAGCAATTACCTCTATTCTTCATTCTCATGTCTGTATGCAATATTTCCATTGTTTGTTATTGGTTTCTTACTCTTTATTGCATGCTTATTATTTGGTGGTTGGAGGCATGAAAGGAGGTTGGTCCATTTATGCATAATGATCTATATTGCACATTTATACCTATATGCATATGACTTGCTTTGTTACTGCCACATCATTTAGTCATGAATGATTGAACTTAATAGATAAGCGTAATTTTAGGGGAAGCTTCCCAAGCTCTTCATTTTATTTAGCTTTAATAACTCATGTGTCTTGTCATCATCAAAAAGGGAGAGATTCTTGGCTCAAAGGTATACTCTCCAATTTTGTTTTGATGGTTATAAACCACATGAAGTTATTCGGTACTAATCAAGTTTAAGTGTTTATGTTTTTCTAGTTTTAAGGATATTTTGTTTTACTCTTCGTCAAAAAGAAGGTGTTCAAATCTCAAGATACTCAAGGATGGGATTCAATTTCGGATGACCAAGATTGACTTTTGGAGAAGCTCACTTGAAGATTACTTAATGACTTATAGAACCGATATAAGAAAATAGAATATTTAAGTGTAGAATATAGAATTGATACTCAAGAAGCCACACACAAAATACAAGTTTTCATATATATATATTTGTCGATTTTAGTATTTTACAAGGATTAGTTTTTGATATAAATCCTATATTTTCTAAATTTTTATATCTTTTCCAAACATATATCTCATAACCTATGTGTTGCCAAATCACATTTAAAACTGGTGCAAAATATTTAAAAATGAGTTTCATATCAAAAACTTTACTTAAAATGGTTTTTGGGTTGGGTCAGTCGATCGATCGGTCGACTGGTCCAGTGCATTACAAATGAACAACTAGCAGTTTGTGCACTTGTGTATGTGCACATTTGTCAGATGATCGACCGGTCGACCGTCAAACCTGGCGGCAGCCCGAGCGGTCGATCGACTAACAAACTTTTGGGATTGGACGACCGGGCGGTCGACTGACGCTTAACGGATACTTTAGTTTTTAGGCAGCCGGTCGATCGGGCGGTCGATCGAAATCCAGTCATCGCTACAGTAAGGGCTAGTTTTTAAATTTTGAACTTTAAACTTTTTCTCCAATGGGTATATTTGCTCTTTTTGGTTTTAATTATCCTCCTAATTCCCAGATAGACCTGTTTAATGATACTTATCACATGCCTATATATATAGTTCATTTGGAGAGGACAAAACAATCTTTTGATTTGGAAAATATTTTAGAAAATCAAGTTTATTCAAAAGAGAATGTTATTTAGTTTTTTTGTTTCAAGTGCTCTCATTTTCAAACCAATTTTTTCAAATTTTTAGTTCTTAAATTCATTCATTTCAATTGAATTTTCTCTCTCACAAAACTTCTTGAGCTACACTTATTATTCTATACTATAATGTGTTGTAAAAGAGAGTGTTTGTGATCTTTGTGGTCACCAAGAGCTTGTAAATCTCATTGGCTTTGTGCTACCTCTTGTGTAGAGTATTGAGAGTTGGAGTTATATACTCTGATCTTCTGTACACTTTATTATTTCTTTGTGGAGGTTTCTTCGTAGAAGATTCTTAGTGGTTAGTGAAATCCTTCATGTGATGAAGGTGGGGTTGTAGAGCTTTGTTTCGAACCTCAAAAATAATTCCATTGTGTTTGCAATTGCTTTCTCTCGTACTTGACTCCATTTGTTATTACTTATTTTTGTGTTTTTTCTTTCATTGCACTTGCTATTCATTTCTCGCATCATCTCTACTTGTCAGTTTTTACTCACTCAATCAAGAAGGCAATTGAGCACCTCAAATCATTGTCTAGAGGACTATAGAGGAGAGGTTCTATAGCTCTTCATAGAGAATCCGGCTTAACTTCTTGATTTGAGTTAAATATTACATTTTCACATTTGATTAGCATTACACCTATTCACCCTCCTCTAAGTGTACTTTTATGGTCTTCTATATTCTTTTTGCCTCTTCCTAAAGATGAGACTGTTTTGCACCCATATTGGATAAAATCAACTAAGCGGTGTTGACTATATTAACATTTTCAAGATTATGCAGGTCGGTTAAACATTGTCTCAGTTGCTCGACACGTGCTTCGTATTCTATGGCTTTTTCTGCTCCCCTGACCTTCCTCATATTCTGATTGGAGTTCATTATTGTATCATTTTCCACTACCATATTATGCTTTATATAAAAAAAAAGATTTTTATTGCTTTTTTCTCTTTTTTTTCAGGTTCAACATTAATGGAGATGAAGGCCCATCAACAATGATTTTACAAAGGAATTAAGGGATTAATTAAAAAGCCCAAAGAAGAAGCCCAAAGGAGAAGCCCATGTCTGGATTCATCCACAGATATTCCCTGTATTCTAAATGGTCTAGCAAGGCACCTGAAGGATAACAGAATGTCAGAAGAATTCGCTGGCGCAACGGCCAAGATTTTGCCGCGAAAACACGGCTTAGGCCGCGGTTCCGCGGTAATTCTCTATCTGTTGATGCAGCGTTTAATCCCACGACTATGATTGAAAGACCTCGTCTCCTGGAGCCTATAAATAGACCCCTAGGGCCTCTGTAATTAGGGGGAGAGAAGAGCATTGTATTTTTAAGGGAATTGTTGGGATTTTCTCTAGGCTTTCTTTAGTTGCTCTTGTAATTTTCTTTCTCTTTCTAGAATTCAGCAAAGAGAGAGAGAGATAGTGAGAAATCTTGTAACTAGAGTAGGTGACAACTCAATGCAAGAATTGATCCTTCTTTCTTCACATCTTTTCTCATTCTAGTGCATGGTTTTCTTCAAGCTTTTACTACTTTTGCATTACCTTCTACAATGGATTGTTGTTTGCTTTTTTACTTCAATGTCTAGCTAACTTCCTAATATGACTAACTAACCTCTAACTTTACTAACTACTAACTCTTGGGTGATTGCTAACTCATGTGAATCATTGGATGCTTTATTGTAGTCTTGCAAATTTCAAGTCTCTAATTATCCCCAATGAAGATGAGTTACCTTTAATTCTTAGCAAATGCTTGTTCTCTTTCCATATGATTCATGTGAGCCTCATTTAGAGCCTTGTCTTTAGAACAAGTGCCTTGATGGAACATGAAGATGGAGCACTTAACTATGCTATTGATTAGTAGTACAATTTTCTTACTTGAATGCTAGCTTGAGTATAGCTTTGATGGACTAATGAATCTTGTATTTTCTTTCTTAGCGTATCCTTGAGTGACTTTCCTTGATTCCATCACTAAAAATCTATCTCGGGAGCCAATGAATCAATGAGGCAGCGAGTCAAGTGAAAATCACCTAGAGGGGGGGTGAATAGGTGATAATGCTAATCAATGGACAAATTAAAAAATAAGATGTAACAATCACCACACAAGATTCACAAGATGAATGAAAGCAAGTAAATATAGCAATAATGATGATAAGCAAGTAATGAGTGCAAGAATGTAAACCAATCGCAAACACAAGGATATGTTATCGAGGTTCGAGCACCCAGCTCTACTCCCCGCCTTCCCCAGAAGGATTCTAGCTACTTCCACTATCACAAAGAAATCACAATTACACCGGAGTACCCAACTCCACAATCTCGATTACAAGCAATTTCTGAGTAGTCAAAAGACCACAAACTCTCTCTTTCAAATATCTCTTCCCTTACAAAAGGTCCTTAGAGAACAATGAGTAGGAATGAAGCTCTTGTTGTAAGTGAAGAAAGAAAATTAAATCAGAGAGTATTTCAAAAACCACTTCAGAAAATGAGAGAGAATTTCAGCACAAAAACCAAGAAACAAATCTCTTTTGAATGCCTTAAACTTTTGAATTTTTCTTGCAAAAATTGTTGTAACCAATCTCTCCCCAAACACCCCTATTTATAGGAGAGGGCTAGGGTTTAGGGATAATACAAACTTAAGGTTAATTAAGTCATATTAGATTTGAAATATATCCCTAAATCAAATTTTAAACACAAGAAGACAAAATAAAACAGCTCATTAAAAACTGCCCGTTACTGTTCAACGGATAGTTCAGTCGACTGGCCGGTTGACCGCACGTTCAAAATTATGACCGTTGCAGGCCAGCGGTCAACCGCCCGGTCGACCCAATCTATCCGAGAGCAGACTGAGTTATAGTCGGTCGACCGTGCGGTCGACTGCAAAAACGTGCACACTGATACATGTATACTCAGAACTACAGTCGACTGGGCCGGTCGACCGGCCAAACCTGACATAGGTCCGGTCGACTGGCTCAGGACAAAAACCAGGTTTAGGACAGAAAATTAAAAGGAATTTGATTTTGACAAAAATACTTTTGAACAGGGATTACCATAAAACATAAATATATATATCTGTAGGTAAAATCTTGTATCCAAAATATTTTTGTATAAATTATAAGAAATTATTTTGGATTAAGTGTGTGCGCAAAAACGTGTGTAATAGAGATTCAAACCTATCCACTATTCCTTAACAAACTTTAAAACTAAAAACAAAATAATTAAAGACTTCTTGAGCAATCTTCAAGTCTTTGAGCCATGCTATCCTTGCTAGAGCCTTCTTCTTCTATGATCCTTCCTTGATGTGCAATATGCCTTCATAGCTTTATGAACCTAGAAGTTGTTGCAATAGCAAGCAATGGCCTCCAAATATGGTACTTATCCTGAAACTTATCTTAAGCAAATTCATTAGTACCAAATAGCTCTTATTTGGTTTGTCATTATCAAAACTCAATAAACGGAGAGTGTAACCTTTTGGGCCAACAATCTCCCCCTTTTTGATGATGACAAAACAAATAGGCTATAAACAAAAATATAGGGAGGAGAAAACTCCCCCTCAAATTATGCTATATGAAAAACATAAGAATTTATTGAAAACAACAAAACAAACAAAAATGCTCTTGATACTAATTGAAACCAATTGAAATAATACCAATAAAACACAAGAATTCTCAAAAACGCATGAAAACAAAACAAGACAACAAAAACATATATAAACTCATATAAACTCATATGGAACCAAGACCATATAAATTTATTTTTGTCCATGTAAACTTATTCTCCCCTTTTTGTCATACATCAAAAAGGGTTAGGAATCACATGTCTATTCAATAACACAAACATTAAGTTCTCCACAAATAAACGAAAATCTAGCAAAATCAAGTGGTTTAGTGAAAATATCGGCTAGTTGTAAATCCGTAGAAACATAATCAATATTTATATCTCCTTTCTCAAAATGATCTCTAAGAAAGTGATATCTAATCTCAATGTGCTTGGTCTTACTATGTTGATTTGCATTCTTAGTCATGTGTATAGTACTAGTATTATCACAAAATATTTTTATATGATCAAAATGCAAATCAAAATCAAGGAGAGTATGTTTCATCCAAAGGACTTGTGCACAACAAGCCCCTGCGGCAACATACTCCGCCTCGGCGGTTGAGAGTGCTACAGAATTTTGTTTCCTAGAGGACCATGAAACAAGATAATTACCAAGAAATTGACATGTCCCACTAGTACTCTTTCTATCTACTCTACAACCCGCATAGTCGGCATCCGAATAACTCGTCATTGAGAAATCTCCAGTTTTCGGATACCAAAGACCCATCCCAATAGTGCCCTTAATATAACGAATAATGCGTTTTACCGCAATAAGATGGGACTCTTTAGGACACGATTGAAATCTAGCACAAAGACACACACTAAACATGATATCCGGCCTACTTGCCGTTAAATATAAAAGACTTCCTATCATGCTTCTATATAATTTAATATCAACATTTTTACCTTGGTCATCTTTGTCAAGCTTGGTTGTAGTTGCCATGGGAGTGTTGCAAGTCTTTGAGCCTTCAAGTCCAAACTTCTTTACAAGTTCCTTTGCATACTTGGCTTGACTTATGAACGTCCCGTTTTGCAATTGCTTGATTTGGAGTCCAAGGAAGAAATTGAGCTCACCCATTGAAGACATTTCAAATTCAAGTTGCATGACCTTTTCAAAATCCTTGCATAAAAGCTCATTAGTAGAACCAAAAATTATATCATCTACATAAATTTGCACAATTAATATATCATTATCAACATGCTTAGTAAATAGAGTTGTGTCTACTTTGCCTTTAACAAAATCATTTGAAATTAGAAAACTAGAAAGCCTTTCATACCAAGCTCTAGGAGCTTGTTTCAATCCATATAAAGCTTTATCAAGTTTGAAAACAAAATCGGGATGAACATGATCAACAAAACCGGGAGGTTGAGAAACATAAACTTCTTCATTTATAAAACCATTCAAAAATGCACTTTTTACATCCATTTGAAAAAGTTTAAAATTTTTGAAAGATGCAAAAGCTAGTGTCATCCGTATGGCTTCAAGCCGTGCTACGGGTGCAAAGGTCTCCTCAAAGTCAATTCCTTCAACTTTAGTGTAACCTTGGGCCACTAACCTAGCTTTATTCCTAATGACATTTCCGGACTCATCCATCTTGTTTCTAAAGATCCACTTAGTACCAATTATTGGTCTATCGTGGGGCTTAGGAACAAGGTGCCAAACTTGGTTGCGCTCAAATTGATTGAGTTCCTCTTGCATGGCAAGCAACCAATATGGGTCCGTCTCGGCTTCGAGAATGCCTTTGGGTTCAAAATGAGAAATGAAAGCAAAGTTACCACATAGGTCATGGAGTTTGGAGCGTGTTGTGACTCCTTTAGATGCGTCACCCAAGATGAGCTCCTTAGGATGATTTGAAGCGTATCTCCAAGCTTTAGGAAGCGGTTGAGAGCTTTCCTCTTTATCCTCTTGAACATCACCAATTGATTCTTGCTTTTCTTCTTGAGCGGGTGAGTCCTTCAAGGATAGTCTCTCCATGTCTTCACCAATGGTTCAATCTCTACAACATTCTCAACAACCACATTAGATTCTTCAAACTTGACATGCATGGTTTCTTCAATAGTAAGTGAAGATCTATTAAAAACTCTATATGCTTTGCTAGTAGAAGAATATCCAACAAAGATAGCTTCATAAGCCTTAGCATCAAACTTACCCAAATTCTCCTTAGTATTTAAAACAAAACACTTGCATCCAAAAATTTTAAAATATGCAACATTTGGTTTTATAGAATGATACATTTTAAAAGATGTTTTGGAAGAATTTTTACACACATAAATACGATTTGAAATATAGCATGCGGTGTTTACGGCCTCGGCCCATAAATATTGAGGGAGGTCATATTCACTTATCATTGTCCTAGCCATCTCTTGAAGTGTTCTATTTTTCCTTTCTACTACTCCATTTTGTTGTGGAGTCCTAAGACAAGACATTTCATGCTTGATTCCCTTTTCATCACAATAAGTCATGAAGAGTTGGTTAACAAACTCACCACCTCTATCACTCCTTATTCTCAAAATCGAAAAACCTTTTTGTTTTTCAACCCTTTTTCGAAAAATTTTGAAATATGAAAAAGTTTGATCTTTACTTTGTAAGAAGAAAACCCAAGTGAAACGGGAAAAATCATCAACTAAAACAAATGCAAATCTACTATCATTTAAACTTTTAGTTTGTGTTGGTCCAAAAAGATTCATATGAATTAGTTCTAAGGGCCTAGTAGTCATGATATCCTTAATTGGTTTGAAGGAAGACTTGGTTTGTTTCCCAAGTTGGCACGCACCACAAATGCGGTCTTTCTCAAACTTCAAGCAAGGTATACCTTTTACTAAATCCTTAGAATTAATTCTAGCAAGATGGTCAAAAGATGCATGTCCTAATCTTCTATGCCAAAGCCAAGAATTTTCATCAAAAGCATTCAAGCATTTAGTAGAACAATCTAAATTAAGCATGTCAATAATGTAAACATTATTATCACGAAAACCGGTAAGAATACAAACATCGGATTTAACATCAAAAATCTTGCAAGAAGAATCATCAAAAAACAACTTTAAGTCCACGGTCACAAAGTTGACTAATGCTAAGCAAATTATATTTCAAACCATCTACTAAAACAACATTCTCTATAATAGGAGATGCACCAATTTGAATGTTACCTATACCGATGATAGTTCCTTTGGAGTCATCCCCGAAGGTGACGGAGCCACCTTCCATGTACCTTGATAGGGTTGTAAAGTTATTAATATCCCACGTCATATGTCTTGAACAACCACTATCAAGGTACCACCGCTCCCTACGTCTTGGAGCCTTGGTGTGTACCTACATCAAATAATTTAGGACTTGATTTTGGTACCCACATTTTCTTGGGTCCTAGGGGGTTAGTTTCATTAACCCAAACAAGATTATTTAATCTATTAATTTGGTCATAACAAAATTTAGCTAAATGTCCATTCTTACCACAATATGTGCATCTATATACTCTACCATATTTGAAAGCATAATGAGTGTGTGATTTGTGAGCATGAGAGTTGTGAGCATGAAAAGATTTAGCATGTGTAGTGTGAGCATGAGTAGACTTAACATGTAAGGTGTGCTTTTTAGAGATCATGTTCTTAAGTTTCTTTGTATTAAAAGCACAATCATTTAAAACTTTTTCAAAATCATTTATTTTAGATTTAAAAGAAGAAATTTCTTTTTCATCAACAATAGGAGATTTTCCCTTACAAGAAACCTTGTAGGCATTAAACTCATTTTGAATAGAAATAAGATTAGAAGAAATATCATCTTTTTCTTTAGAAACCATAGCAAGTTGATTTTTGAGAAAAGCAACTTCTTTTTGCAATTTTAAGCATTCAAGTTTTTTGTTATCATAAGTTTCGGAAAGTTCAACAAAAGCATGTACAAGAACTTCCTTACTTAATTCATCATCTTCATCATCATGAGATTGAGAGGTTACCTTAGGTGTGTTTGCCATGAAACACATGTTCGCCGTATCCACCTCTTCTTCGGACTCGCTTTCCGAATCCCACGTTGCCTTGTAAGCTTTCTTTTCCTCCGGCTTCTTTGGCTTGAAGGAGGAAGTCATCTTCTTCTTAAACTCCGGGCAATCCGCCATGATATGTCCGGGTTTGCGGCAATTGTAGCAAATGATCCTTCTCTCCTCTTTGCCTTCAAATTTTCTCCGGAAGTTGAGCTTGTTCTTCCGGTATAACCTCTTGACATTCCGCACAAGTAGAGTTAGCTCCTCATCATCTTCTTCGTCTTCTTCATCGTCATCATTAGTGGATGAAGTCTTGAAGGCTATGGATTTCTTCTTTGAAGTAGTGGCCTCTTCTTTGCCTTCTTCTCCATCTCATGGGTCTTTAGGTTCCCAATGAGACTAATGAGGTCCATCTCGTCCTTGTCGTTCAATTCTTTTAAGGTGGTGGCATTTATCTCCCATGAAGACGGAAGAGCCAGAATCACTTTCCGCACCTTTTGATCGTTGGAGATGTCATCACCTAAGGAAGAAAGACCATTAGTGATTTTAGTAAACCTTGTAATCATACTATCAATAGACTCATCATCAATCATTTTAAATGACTCATATTGGGACCTCAAGAGATCTATCTTAGCTCTCTTGACTTGTGAAGTCCCTTCGTGTGTGACCAATAAGTGTTGCCAAATCTCATAGGCGGATTGGCAATGAATTACCCGAGTAAGGTCATCCTCATTCAAGGCGGTTAATAGGGAGTTTTGGGCTTTGGAGTTAGCCTCATATTCTCTAAAGTTGAAGTCGGTCCAAGTGCTCTCATCACCATCGGGTGCTACATAGGGTTTGGTCAAGGACTTGGCCACTAAGCTACCCAAAGATTGCAAAAATATAGTCATCCTAACCTTCCAAATAGGGAAATTAAGTCCATCAAATTTAGGAGGGGTTTTAATGTTATCGGCCATGTTTTCTAGTGTATGAATGTATGAATGAAAATGTTGATTAGCAAATTTTAAGGATCTCTCTATGGATGTTAAGCCAAAACCTAGAGTCCAAGCTCTGATACCAATTGAAAATCACCTAGAGGGGGGGTGAATAGGTGATAATGCTAATCAATGGACAAATTAAAAAATAAGATGTAACAATCACCACACAAGATTCACAAGATGAATGAAAGCAAGTAAATATAGCAATAATGATGATAAGCAAGTAATGAGTGCAAGAATGTAAACCAATCGCAAACACAATGATATGTTATCGAGGTTCGAGCACCCAGCTCTACTCCCCGCCTTCCCTAGAAGGATTCTAGCTACTTCCACTATCACAAAGAAATCACAATTACACCGGAGTACCCAACTCCACAATCTCGATTACAAGCAATTTCTGAGTAGTCAAAAGACCACAAACTCTCTCTTTCAAATGTCTCTTCCCTTACAAAAGGTCCTTAGAGAACAATGAGTAGGAATGAAGCTCTTGTTGTAAGTGAAGAAAGAAAATTAAATCAGAAAGTATTTCAAAAACCACTTCAGAAAATGAGAGAGAATTTCAGCCCAAAAATCAAGAAACAAATCTCTTTTGAATGCCTTAAAACTTTTGAATTTTTCTTGCAAAAATTGTTGTAACCAATCTCTCCCCAAACACCCCTATTTATAGGAGAGGGCTAGGGTTTAGGGATAATACAAACTTAAGGTTAATTAAGTCATATTAGATTTGAAATATATCCCTAAATCAAATTTTAAACACAAGAAGACAAAATAAAACAGCTCATTAAAAACTGCCCGTTACTGTTCAACGGATAGTTCGGTCGACTGGCCGGTCGACCGCACGTTCAAAATTATGACCGTTGTAGGCCAGCGGTCGACCGCCCGGTCGACCCAATCTATCCGAGAGCAGACTGAGTTACAGTCGGTCGACCGTGCGGTCGACTGCAAAAACGTGCACACTGATACATGTACACTCAGAACTACAGTCGACTGGGCCGGTCGACCGGCCAAACCTGACATAGGTCCGGTCGACTGTCCGGTCGACTGGCTCAGGACAAAAACCAGGTTTAGGACAGAAAATTAAAAGGAATTTGATTTTGACAAAAATACTTTTGAACAGGGATTACCATAAAACATAAATATATCTGTTGGCAAAATCTTGTATCCAAAATATTTTTGTATAAATTATAAGAAATTATTTTGGATTAAGTGTGTGCGCAAAAACGTGTGTGATAGAGCTTCAAACCTATCCACTATTCCTTAATAAACTATAAAACTAAAAACAAAATAATTAAAGACTTCTTGAGCAATCTTCAAGTCTTTGAGCCATGCTATCCTTGCTAGAGCCTTCTTCTTCTATGGTCCTTCCTTGATGTGCAATATGCCTTCATAGCTTTATGAACCTAGAAGTTGTTGCAATAGCAAGCAATGGCCTCCAAATATGGTACTTATCCTGAAACTTATCTTAAGCAAATTCATTAGTACCAAATAGCTCTTATTTGGTTTGTCATCATCAAAACTCAATAAATGGAGAGTGTAACCTTTTGGGCCAACATCAAGCCCAGAAGATAACTCATCCTCTACATGGGACAATATTTGACCAAACAAGCAAGACAAATCTTTGCCGATGAATCAATATGAGGCATGCATCACCCTATGAGATTAGTAAGTTAGTAAATAATAGTGTTAGTTAGTCATGGTTTCTCTCCCTATAGTCTTTCAATGTTTCTTTTCTTAAAAAGTTCTCTTTTCAAACTACATCCAAGTTCATTTCACCCTGCTTTCCATCCTTTTCCTTTTTCTTCAACAAAACCAACAAAGAATTTTTCGTCTACTTTCTATGTCATTTTGTTCTTCTTAAAACATAGAAGAACCTTCGTTTTCCTTCTTAAAACAATCTCAATATAGAAACCGTGAATGCTTCTATCGCCAACTTTCCCTGTGGAATCGACCCGTAATAGCTTGTGCTACGACAGTGGTTCGAAAGGAGTATAGTAAACTGACAAATACATTTGGAGCTTTTGAACATCAACACATGAACATTAAAGGTTTACTCTAAACCCTCTCTCTGAATACTAGTAAACTCCCAGTTCCGAACAAATTTTTGGCGACGTTGCCGGGGAGAGTAACGGTTTTTATTTGAGTTTTTAGAACTAAAATGAATTTTTCTTCTCTGTTGCCGGTTACAGGTTAGGGAAACAGGAAACAAAGAATTGCAGTAACATATAAGTGGTCTTGGGCCTCTGCTCAAAAAAGCAGAGATCAAGTACCCTCTGATTTGCCGCGTTTTCTCGGCCAAAGCTGCGGAACCGCGGCAAAGAGGAGTTGACTACTAACAGGTTTTGTGCAGGGCTGCTTGCTTTGCAAAAACATAGCATGCTGCAAATTTTATTTCTTATATGCTATCACCAGGAGCCTGCTAATAACTCAACAGTAAAACATTTGTTGAAAATTTTAAAAAAATTGATTAGACGTTTACATTTTAGGCATGTGTCTTTTCAATTCATTTACTTTACTGTTGAAGAGTGCTGGAGCAAGGTACGTTCGCATTGCATTTAGAATAAAACTCACCTCTTTGTTAATTTACATCGCTTTGAGTGAATCTTGTTTGCATATACTGTACACTTGCACAAATTGATCTTAAGGGCACCACCCAATAACAAGATAAGGTGGGGATTTCATCACCCTTTCCTTGGCCCAAAAATCATAATCTAAGCACTCACAATCCCAAGCTCTTTAATAAAAATTGATAGACATTGGCCCCTAGGGACATCGGACTCATTAGGAAATCAGCTGTAGTTGGAAATTGTTTTTGATTCATACTCCAGTCAAATCAGTGTCTAAGGTTTGGGATTAAGAGGTTAAGCCTCGAAGATACCATGGTTTGGCGTAATTAAGGCCCGTTGCTTACGCACGGATACCTCCCACCGTATTTTGCCCCTACCTGGCTGATTAACTGTGGTCTGACTCGAGCAATAACCTTCTTTGGTTCATCGAATAGTTAGGAGTCGTCTAGGTCCAGGTGTCCTAGATAGCTTTGTTGGAACTCGTTTTGATGAAGACTTTTGTGAAGCATTTCATTTGGAGCTCTAACACACGACGAATCAAGAGTTCTTCATGATCAAGATGTCCCAAAGAGAGTTGATATGATGTGGTTTGTAATTGTGAAATAGCATGTCAAAAGCCTTGATGCACACACATATCATGTCTATATAGTCGACTTATAAACTCTTTATAGTCGATTAATCCATTAGGTAGTCGACTTATAAACTCTTTATAGTCGACTAATCCATTTGGTAGTCGACTAACCCAAACCCCCTAGTCGACTAGTCATGTGTCTAAAATATACCCAACTCTCTGTTTGTCCATTAGTAGACTTGACAGACAATATTAGTCGACTAATATACCTTGTAGTCGACTAACCCTATTCCCCTAGTCGACTAATCCCTGATCTAGTCGACTTGAAAGTTAGTTGCAGTCGACTTGATTCAGTTAACCAGGAACTTGTCACTTGAAGTTTTGTTGACCTAGTCGACTTATACTCAAACCTAGTCGACTAACCTTTGAAAAATTGTCTTGTATAGTCGACTAACTCAAAAGGCAAGTCGACTATAGGCAGTTTCTGACTGTTGGACAGTTTCTGTATTCTGGTATTTTTTGCAACGTTCTTCAACGTTTGAACATTCAAAAGGCACCTATTAATTACCCTAACTTACCCTAGAGTGCAGCTATATAAAGGGTGGTTAATCCTAAGGCAAAATACCAATCCTAATCTTCAGTTTTCAAACACAAAATTCTGTCAATCCTGAAAACTGTTCCCACTTCAGTTCTTCACCAAATTCTGATTCTCTAGTGAAGCTCTCTGAAGTTTCTCCTATACTAGAACTTGTCCACGTTCACATATTGTACCAAGGCTTATAGGAAAGTGTTGTAATACTCAAAGCAATCATTGTACACGGGTGTCTTCTTGGTGTAGAAGCAGTTGTACAAGATGGAGTTTGTTCTCTTGGTGTAGAGAGAAATCATTGTACACAGGTGTCTTCTTGGTGTAGAAGCAGTTGTACAAGGTGAAGTTTGTTCTCTTGGTGGAAGAGAAGGTGTACACATTTGGCGAAGGGGATTTGTCAAGTGGTGTGCATGGTTGTGATTTTGGGTGTACAAAATCAAGGATATAGGAAAATCTTAAGCGGGTGGCTTGGGGACTGGATGTAGGTCACGAGGACCGAACCAGGATAAATCTCTCGTGTTTGCGTTTGTCTAAACTTTTCTGAGATTCACTTTTCCTTTATTACAAGTTTATTTATTTGTTTAACTTAATCCTTCTTTGTTTAATTTTGTGTTGACTTTGTATTTTAGATCCATAAGTGCCAACAGAGAAAGTTCCACAATTGGCATAAGAGCGGGAACTACATTTTGCATCATCTCGGGACCAACAATTGGTATCAGAGCGGGTTCAAGTTAACAACAAGGATGGCAACGGAGTTTTCATCGTCACAATTCAAAGAAGGACATTCTACACAACGTCCATCGCTATTTGATGGATCCAACTATAACTATTGAAAGTGTAGAATGAAAATCTACTTGCAATCGCTCAACTACGAACTTTGGAACATCGTAGAAGCATCGTACACCAAGCCAACAACCAACTACAGCGCTTGGAGTGAGGATCAAAAGAAGAATGCGAACCTTGACGCCAAAGCGATGAATATCTTGTTCTGTGCATTAACCAAAGAAGAGTTCAACAGAGTGTCAACAGCCACTTCTATACATCAAATATGGCATACTCTTCAGGTAACACACGAAGGCACAAGTAAAGTTAAAGAGTCTAAAATATCTGTTCTTATCCACAGGTTTAAATTATTCAAAATGGAGGAGAATGAAACCATATCTGAAATGGTTACAAGATTCACCGACATTACCAATTCTTTAGCATCCCTTGGAAAGGACTACACCCAAGTTTAAAGAGTTCGTAAGATCCTTCGTGCACTCACACCAGAATGGAAGAAGAAGACAACAGCAATTGAAGAAGCCAATGATCTCTCAACTTTGTCATTAGAAATTCTAATCGGTAATCTAATGGCATATGAAGTGCAATTGGAAGAAAGAAAGAAGGAGGAACGACAACACCACTCAAAGAAGAAAGAACTTGCTTTCCATGCATCCTCCGACACGGACGATTTCAAGGTAAATTCAAATGCTTTAATTGCAATAAACCAGGTCATATGAAGATGGATTGCCCATTGCTCAAGAATAAAGGCAAATACATGAGCAAAAAATTCAGAAAGAAGAAAAACTATGAAGCCTCATGGGAGAACAGTGATTCCTCATCTTCTGACGAAGAAGAATCCACTGAACGTGTCAACCTATGTTACATGGCCATAGAAGATGATGAGGTATCATTTACTGAACTTGCTGATGCATTTCATGAATTATTTAATGATCTAAAGCATGAAAAACTGAAAAATAAAGTTTTATCAAAAGAAAATGAAAAACTTTTAAATGAAAATTCATGTTATGCTTTACAAGTATCTTCTATAAATTCTCAACAAGATGAGTTTGAAAAAGTCATATCATCTTTGAAAAATGATAATGAGAAGTTTATAAAAGAGAACATTTTTCTTAAAAAGGAAACTGAGTCTTTGAATAAAAGGTTTTCTATTTTAGATAAAGATATTTCAGTTTTCAAAAAGAAATATGAAGATATTTTGCATAATGTGACTAAGTTCAATCAAGGAAAAGAAAAATTGAATGATTTATTATCTTTTTAGAAATTGTCACATAATAATTATGGTATTGGATATATTGAAAATTCTTCATATTGTAGTAATCCATATAGTTCTTTTGTAAAAAGAAAGTCTAAGAAAAATAAGTTTATATGGATTCCTAAGAATTTAAGTATTCATGATAAAAATACCTATATTGCATCATACATTCATGATATATGTAATTCTTGCAATTATGTGTATACTAACAGGTGGAAACCAAATTCTAAATGGATTTGGACTCCTAAAGGTTAATATGTTCTTTTATGTTTGGTACCATCTAACGTTTATCTTGCAAGTACCATATAAAAGTTGATAAGAACATATATATATATATTTAATGATATATTTGTTGCAGGGGGAGAACAAAGTATTTCTATATTTGTTATAACCTAATTTCTGCAGGGAGAGGAAAATATAACATATTTTCTGCAGGGGGAGCACTTGTGCACACAAAGCGTCATCATCAAAAAAGGGGAATGTTGGAACTTGTTTTGATGAAGACTTTTGTGAAGCATTTCATTTGGAGCTCTAACACACGACGAATCAAGAGTTCTTCATGATCAAGATGTCCCAAAGAGAGTTGATATGATGTGGTTTGTAATTGTGAAATAGCATGTCAAAAGCCTTGATGCACACACACATATCATGTCTATATAGTCGACTTATAAACTCTTCATAGTCGACTAATCCATTTGGTAGTCGACTAACCCAAACCCCCTAGTCGACTAGTCATGTTTCCAAAATATACCCAACTCTCTGTTTGTCCGTTAGTCGACTTGACAGACAATATTAGTCAACTAATATACCTTGTAGTCGACTAACCCTATTCCCCTAGTCGACTAATCCCTGATCTAGTAGACTTGAAAGTTAGTTGCAGTCGACTTGATTCAGTTAACCAGAAACCTGTCACTTGAATTTTTGTTGACCTAGTCGATTTATACTCAAACCTAGTCGACTAACCTTTGGAAAATTACCTTGTATAGTCGACTAACTCAAAAGGCAAGTCGACTATAGGTAGTTTCTGACTGTTAGATAGTTTCTGTATTCTGGTATTTTTTGCAACGTTCTTCAACGTTTGAACATTCAAAAGGCACCTATTAACTACCCTAACTTACCCTAGAGTGCAGCTATATAAAGGGTGGTTAATCCTAAGGCAAAATACCAAACCTAATCTTCAGTTTTCAAACACAAAATTCTGTCAATCCTGAAAACTGTTCCCACTTCAGTTCTTCACCAAATTCTGATTCTCTAGTGAAGCTCTCTGAAGTTTCTCCTATACTAGACCTTGTCCACGTTCACATATTGTACCAAGGCTTATAGGAAAGTGTTATAATACTCAAAGCAATCATTGTACACGGGTGTCTTCTTGGTGTAGAAGCAGTTGTACAAGGTGGAGTTTGTTCTCTTGGTGTAGAGAGAAATCATTGTACACGGGTGTCTTCTTGGTGTAGAAGCAGTTGTACAAGGTGAAGTTTGTTCTCTTGGTGGAAGAGAAGGTGTACACATTTGGCAAAGGGGATTTGTCAAGTGGTGTGCATGGTTGTGATTTTGGGTGTACAAAATCAAGGATAAAGAAAAATCTTAAGCGGGTGGCTTGGGGACTGGATGTAGGTCACGAGGACCGAACCAGGATAAATCTCTCGTGTTTGCGTTTGTCTAAAATTTTCTGATATTTACTTTTCCTTTATTGCAAGTTTATTTATTTGTTTAACTTAATCCTTCTTTGTTTAGTTTTGTGTTGACTTTGTATTTTAGATCCATAAGTGCCAACAGAGAAAGTTCCACAATTGGCATAAGAGCAGGAACTACATTTGGCATCATCTCGGGACCAACAATTGGTATCAGAGCGGGTTCAAGTCAACAACAAGGATGGCAACGGAGTTTTCATCGTCACAATTCAAAGAAGGACATTCTACACAACGTCCACCGCTATTTGACGGATCCAACTACAACTATTGGAAGTCTAGAATGAAGATCTACTTGCAATCGCTCAACTATGAACTTTGGAACATCGTAGAAGCATCGTACACCAAGTCAACAACCAACTATAGCGCTTGGAGTGAGGATCAAAAGAAGAATGCGAACCTTGACGCCTTAGCGATGAATGCCTTGTTCTGTGCATTAACCAAAGAAGAGTTCAACAGAGTGTCAACAGCCACTTCTGCACATCAAATATGGCATACTCTTCAGGTAACACACGAAGGCACAAGTAAAGTTAAAGAGTCTAAAATATCTGTTCTTGTCCACAGGTTTGAATTATTCAAAATGGAGGAGAATGAAACCATATCCGAAATGGTTACAAGATTCACCGACATTACCAATTCATTTGCATCCCTTGGAAAGGACTACACCCAAGTCGAAAGAGTTCGTAAGATCCTTCATGCACTCACACCAGAATGGGAGAAGAAGACAACAGCAATTGAAGAAGCCAATGATCTCTCAACTTTGTCGTTAGAAAACCTAATCGGTAATCTAATGGCATATGAAGTACAATTGGAAGAAAGAAAGAAGGAGGAACGATAACACCGCTCAAAGAAGAAAGAACTTACTTTCCATGCATCCTCCAACACGGACGATTCCAATGAAGATGAAGAGGAGTTGGCAATGCTTTCAAAAAAATTCAGGAGATTTTTAAAGCAAGGTAAATTCAAATGCTTTAATTGCAATAAACCAGGTCATATGAAGATGGATTGCCCATTGCTCAAGAATAAAGGCAAATACTTGAGCAAAAAATTCAGAAAGAAGAAAAACTATTAAGCCTCATGGGAGAACAGTGATTCCTCATCTTCTGACGAAGAAGAATCCACTGAACGTGTCAACCTATGTTACTTGGCCATAGAAGATGATGAGGTATCATTTACTGAACTTTCTGATGCATTTCATGAATTGTTTAATGATCTAAAGCATGAAAAATAGAAAAATAAAGTTTTATCAAAAGAAAATGAAAAACTTTTAAATGAAAATTCATGTTATACTTTACAAGTATCTTCTATAAATTCTCAACAAGATGAGTTTGAAAAATTCATATCATCTTTGAAAAATGATAATGAGAAGTTTATAAGAGATAACATTTTTCTTAAAAAGGAAACTGAGTCTTTGAATAAAAGGATTTCTATTTTAGATAAAGATATTTCAGTTTTCAAAAAGAAATATGAAGATATTTTGCAAAATGTGACTAAGTTCAATCAAGGAAAAGAAAAATTGAATGATTTATTATCTTTTCAGAAGTTGTCACATAATATTTATGGTATTGGATATATTGAAAATTCTTCATATTGTAGTAATCCATATAGTTCTTTTGTAAAAAGAAAGTCTAAGAAAAATAAGTTTATATGGATTCCTAAGAATTTAAGTATTCATGATAAAAATACCTATATTGCATCATACATTCATGATATATGTAATTCTTGCAATTATGTGTATACTAACAGGTGGAAACCAAATTCTAAATGGATTTGGACTCCTAAAGGTTAATATGTTCTTTTATGTTTGGTACCATCTAACGTTTATCTTGCAGGTACCATATAAAAGTTGATAAGAACATATATATATATATATTTAATGATATATTTGTTGCAGGGGGAGAACAAAGTATTTCTATATTTGTTATAACCTAATTTCTGCAGGGAGAGGAAAATATAACATATTTTCTGCAGGGGGAGCACTTGTGCACACAAAGCGTCATCATCAAAAAAGGGGGAATGTTGGAACTTGTTTTGATGAAGACTTTTGTGAAGCATTTCATTTGGAGCTCTAACACACGACGAATCAAGAGTTCTTCATGATCAAGATGTCCCAAAGAGAGTTGATATGATGTGGTTTGCAATTGTGAAATAGCATGTCAAAAGCCTTGATGCACACACATATCATGTCTATATAGTCGACTTATAAACTCTTTATAGTCAACTAATCCATTTGGTAGTCGACTAACCCAAACCCCCTAGTCGACTAGTCATGTGTCCAAAATATACCCAACTCTCTGTTTGTCCATTAGTCGACTTGACAGACAATATTAGTCGACTAATATACCTTGTAGTCGACTAACCCTATTCCCCTAGTCGACTAATCCCTGATCTAGTCGACTTGAAAGTTAGTTGCAGTCGACTTGATTCAGTTAACCAGAAACCTGTCACTTGAATTTTTGTTGACCTAGTCGACGTATACTCAAACCTAGTCGACTAACCTTTGGAAAATTGTCTTGTATAGTCGACTAACTCAAAAGGCAAGTCGACTATGGGCAGTTTCTGACTGTTGGAAATTTTCTGTATTCTGATATTTTTTGCAACGTTCTTCAACGTTTGAACATTCAAAAGGCACCTATTAATTACCCTAACTTACCCTACAGTGCAGCTATATAAAGGGTGGTTAATTCTAAGGCAAAATACCAATCCTAATCTTCAGTTTTCAAACACAAAATTCTGTCAATCCTGAAAACTGTTCGCACTTCAGTTCTTCACCAAATTCTGATTCTCTTGTGAAGTTCTCTGAAGTTTCTACTATACTAGACCTTGTCCACGTTCACATATTGTACCAAGGCTTATAGGAAAGTGTTGTAATAGTCAAAGCAATCATTGTACACGGGTGTCTTCTTGGTGTAGAAGCAGTTGTACAAGGTGGAGTTTGTTCTCTTGGTGTAGAGAGAAATCATTGTACACGGGTGTCTTCTTGGTGTAGAAGCAGTTGTACAAGGTGAAGTTTGTTCTCTTGGTGGAAGAGAAGGTGTACACATTTGGCAAAGGGGATTTGTCAAGTGGTGTGCATGGTTGTGATTTTGGGTGTACAAAATCAAGGATAAAGGTAAATCTTAAGCGGGTGGCTTCGGGACTGGATGTAGGTCGCGAGGACCGAACCAGGATAAATCTCTTGTGTTTGCGTTTGTCTAAACTTTTCTGAGATTTACTTTTCCTTTATTGCAAGTTTATTTATTTGTTTAACTTAATCCTTCTTTGTTTAGTTTTGTGTTAACTTTGTATTTTAGATCCATAAGTGCCAACAGAGAAAGTTCCACAATTGGCATAAGAGCAGAAACTACATTTGGCATCATCTCGGGACCAACAAGCTTGTGATTGATTTTTCTTTTCTTTTTTGTTATTTTCCTTTTTCTTCGCTTGCTTGATCGGTGAACGTTGTCTGTGATTGTGCTTGCAAAAGTGGTACAGGGATCCAACTTCTGCAAGACTTGTTAGGATTTCTACACTTGCACAAACACCACCTCCTGACACAATTCCAATTTTGGCCAACAATACTTCTCTCCAAGACAAGTTCTACCCTATTCGCACTTCACTTTCTTCATGCATTCTTTTACCTGAGACAAATGGAAACAACTTTGAGCTTAAAGCACAATTCATAATTACACTCCCGAGGTTTCATGGCTTAGAGTCCGAGGATGCATATTTCTTCATTCGTGAGTTTGAAGAAGTGTGTTTGATGATGAAAATTTTCCAATTGACGGAGGATGCTGTTAGATTAGGGTTCATACCCTTCGCGCTTAAGGATATAGCTTAGAAATGGCTATATAATCTGCCCGCCAGTTCTGTCTCTTCATGGGATTATTTTGTCAAAGTCTTTCTTAAGAAGTTCTATCCTATTCATAAGACAGCCCTCATGAGAAAAAACATAATGCAGTTCAAGTAGGAATCTAGTGAACCATTTTGGAAGTATTTTGAACGATTTAAAGATTTACTAGCCCTATGTCCTCATCACGGCATAGAGAAGTGGCGGCAGTGCCAAATTCTCTATGACAGACTTGACTACCAAAAAAAGACACTCTTTGAAACCATGTGCCAAGGGAAATTTTAAAAAAAAGATGAAAACCAGGGTTGGGACCTCTTTGAAGCTTTAGCCGAAAAAATATTCAGCGGGAGTCATGCCCAGAGAAACCCAATCCCTCCATAGCTGCTGAGGCAAAGATAACACAATTGATGAAAAGACTAGAACTGCTCGAAGCTAGGGAACCAACTGCTGTGAATCAGATCAACCCACCACCTGTGATCAACCTAGGTTGCACCTACTGCCATGCTCTGAACCACCTGTTTGAAGAGTGTCCTATCTACCAAGCTCAAATGTACCCTGAAAATATGAATGCAGCTTACACCAGACCCAACTACAATCCATACTCCAAAACATACAACCCGAGATGGCGAAACCATCCAAATTTCTCATGGAGTTAGTCTGGTCATGAGCAACCAAGGCAACCATTCTCACATCAATATCCTGCTCAGTCTCATCAACCCAGTTTTCACCAGAGTCCATCAAATTTCCAATCATATCAGAGTCCACCACATTTTCCAGCAAACTTCCTGCCCACATATCAGCAACAAACACAAAATCATCCAGATAAAAAACTGTCAGATTTAGAAAGAATGATTGAAACCTTATCTAAAACTCAGGCCTCAATGATGAACACCCACCATCAGAATATGAATAGGTTAGAGGTTCAGATAGGTCAACTGGCTAACTCTTTGAATGAAAGACAAACAGGAACACTACCAAGCCAGCCATTGCCTAATCCCCCTTCCCTATTCATGAAGTTGAAGACATAAGCCCAAGTCAATGCAACACTGTTCACATTTTGAGATCTGGAAAGCGGATAGACAATAAGGTTTCCAATCAACCCAATAAATCAGTATCAGCACCTCCTATTGATTGATATACAATATTGCATATTTTACCACATCATTTCCATGCATATTGCAAATAAAAATATGATTTTTAATGTTCTTCTCCCTATTTTTTGCAGGTCCACATCTGAAATAAGAAAAGGCCCAAAATCACTTTAATTAGTAATAATTAAAGGGAATTAATTCAAAGCCCAAAAGAGAGCCCAAGGTTAAGCCCAGGATCTGGAGAATTCTATGCGCCAGCTCAGACTTCCAGAAGATCCACGTGGCTAACAAACTCGTAACAAACGCGCAACAGAAATCTTGGCCTCAACGGCCAAGATTCTGCCGCAGATCCACGGCTTTTGCCGCAGATCTGTGGCAGTTACAAGGCTTTTGAGGCCCGAATTTCTCTCCAACAACCTGGGTTCCAGATACTTCTCTCTGAGGCTATAAATACACCACCAGGGCCTTCGCAAGAGAGAGAGAGGAGGAGAGAGGAGAGATTAGAGGATAAAGCTTTGTAATTTTGTATTTTTTCTCTAGGATTTTAGTGCTTTAGATCTTCTTCTTCCTCCCTAGAAATTCTGCAAAAGAGAGTTGTAAGAGAGAAAGTTTGTGTAGACCAAGGTGTGATAACTTGTGAAGCAAGGATTCATCCATTCTCTTCTCTCTACTTGAGCATTTTCTAATATTACTTGCTTTCTTTAATTCTAGCTTTACTTTACTTGCAATTTTATTCATGCTTTGCTTTTCTTTTCTTGTAATGGCTAGTAGCTAACTTTTCTAACATGAACTAGCTAACCACTAACCTTGCTAACTACTAACTCATGGGTGATTGCTATCTTTAATCTTGCAAGTTGTATGGTCTTCTCTTCTCCGATGGGTTACTTTCATTGCTTGGCAAGTTCTTGTTGTAATTCCATATGATTCATGTGTGCCTCATTTAGAGCCTTGTCTTTAGAACAAGTGCCTTGATGGAACATGGAGATGGATCACCAAACATATGCTATTTGTTGTACAACTTCTTTACTTCAATTAATGAATGTTGTATCTTCTTTCTTAGCATCCCTTGAGTGTCGCTCTTTTGATTCCATTATTGAAAGTCTATCTTGTAGGCCAATGACATCTATGCGTCTACAAGACAAGTCCAAGAGTGATCACCCGTCATTCAAGTGGGAAAGTAATTAGACCAACACGCAAGACAAATCTTTGCCGATGAATCAACATGAGGCACGCGTTCACCATCACGGAGTTTAGTAAGTTTTTAGCAAGGTAGTAAGGTTAGCTAGTCATGATTTTCTCCACCTTCAAAGTCTTCTTCAAAGTCACCTTCAAAGTCTTCTTCAAAGTTTTCTTTCTTTTAGTGTTAATTCCAAAAGCAAATCTCTTCTTTGATTTCTTTTCATTTTCCATCATGAACAAAGCCACTCATTCTTTCATTTCTTTTTCCATGTTTTATTCATTCTTTTAAAGACAAAGCAGAATCTTCGTTTTCTATCTTCACTACCAACCATAACGCTTCCATCGCAAGCTCTCCCTGAGAATCGACTCGGTATAGCCCATGCTATAACGGAGATAGGAAAGGGTACATTAATCATTTGGAATACAATTGTGGAGTGATCAAAGCACTTGAGGTTGAATCTAAACCTTATCTCTTTTATTGAATATATTTTGTGCGCAAATTATACTCCACAATACAACACCTTTCCCGTCTAAACAAATTGGCGCCGTTGCCGGGGAGAGCAACGGTTTTTTTTGGTTTAAAGTGAAGAACTAAACGAATCTTCTTCTCTGTTGCAGGTTACAGGTTAAAGAAAAAGGAAACTTTGCATTGCAGTGACATATAAGTGGACCTGGGCCTCTGCTCTAGAAAGTAGAGACCAGGATCCCTCAGCTTTGCCGCAGAATCTCGGCCCTGGCCGCAGATTTGCGGCAATCCTGAGTTGACTACTGACCAAATTTCTGCAGGGCTTCTGGTTCTGCAAAATACATCTGCTGCAGTACTTAATTTCCTGTATGCTTTACCCTATTCCTGCTAATAATCAACAGTAAAAAATTTGTTGCAAAGTTAAAAAAATTGTTTAGACATTTGCATCTCTAGGCACGTGTCTTTTCAATTCTTTTACTTTACTGTTGAAGAGTGCTAGAGCAAGGTACGTTTTGCATTGCATGAAGACTAGGAATCATCTCTTGCTAGATTTTCATACTTTGAGTGAATCCTAGTTATATATCTTGTACACTTGCACAATCCAATTTTAAGGGCACTAACCCATAAATTAGATAAGGTGGGGGATTTCATTACCCTTTCCTTAGCCCAAAAACCACCATTCCAGCACTCACTAACCTAAGCCTAATTTAAAAAAAAATAGACGTTTGCCCTAGGGACATCTCGGACTCACTTAGGAGATTATCCTAAGGGGGAAAAGTGTTGGAATTTGACTCTTGCAAAATCAGTGTCTAGGAAAGGGATTGAGGGCCGAAAGCCTGAAGGTTGGTGGTTACTTAATTAAGGAACGTCTTTGACGGAAAACCTCCCAACAACCTTGCCCTTACTTGGCTGATTAGCTTGTGGTCAAAGTCTACACTAAACCTCCCGTGGACGGTCTAATTAGTTAGGAGTCGTCTAGGTCATAGGTCTACCCTAACTTAGATTAGAATTTTTTTTCCTATTTTGTTTGTTTATTTTTTTGTTTTTTTTTCTTTTTGTTTGTATTTCATTGTGTGATATGGCTTATAATAACAATTTTTCCAACTTTAATAATAATCCATATTACACACCGACTTCATTTTCGGATATTACCAACCCGGCATACCATAACTTTGACCAACCTAGTGTGCCGGATTGGTCTTATCCGAATCAATATGACCCATACCCCCATCTAATAACTATAATTTCCATAATAATTTCAACTCTTCACCGAGTCAGTGGGGATTTACTTACCCCGAGCATAATTTCCAACCACCTTGTCTTCCTTCTCCACCCAGTCCACAATATTTTCAAGATACATACTCAATTCCTCTAGTCCAAAATAAAGCACCATCAATTTTGGAAATGAGTATGCGTGAGTCCAAACACAAATCCCAAAATCTGATGGACTCACAATTTCACTATCACTTTCAAGACAACACTTCATCTTTTCATTAAAACAATGAATTCATCAATTATGGAAAGATGCTTGAAGCCATGACTCATGCTCAAAATGCTAGAAATCGTGACATAGATATGATGGTCGAATCTCTACGTTCTCACCGTTTGACCAGATCTGGTGTCACTAGCCACTCTGTTAAAGCCGATGAGTCATGTAGTTTTGGAAATCAAGATTCTATTTCAGCCTGCTCATCTGAACTTGCCCAAACTTCAAATCCCATTGGCATTTTGGCAAGTTTTCCTTTTTCTGAAATAGAACTTGACAATGAATATGATCTTGAACCCCAACTTAGTGATTCAATTCTTTTTCCTGATTCAATAATGACTCCGGTATCTTTACCTGACTTCAATCTTTTCCCGGAGTCGACATTGGATCCTGCCCCAATTCATAATGAAGTTGAATCACCCATCTTTGAGGATCATATTGAACTTGACCAATTATACACTTCTGAAGATACTATTGACAAATTGGCAAGTTTTCCATTTTTTGATATTGAACTCAATGAGATATGTGACCTAGATTCTCACAATCTCTTTACTTCTGAAGACCTATTCGCTGAAAAGATCATGTCAACTCGGGGTCAGTTAACTGATTGTACACTTCCGGATGTTGACCTTAGTTTTGAAGAATTGTATGGCGATGAGCTAGAATTCCTTAATATTGGAAGTAAAGAGATATCACCCATATTAGGTCACATTCCATTGTTAGACAATACATGTGGACTGGAGTTTCAACTTCTTGACTTGGACCCAATTCCTGAACTCATTTCGACTCCTGAACCTTTACTTGACTTAAGTCACCTTCCTGAGTCGGTATTAGTTCATGTCCTTCCTGAGTCCAAGTCAACCGTTCTATCATTTCATACTCCATTCTGGGACAAGGTGGTTGACAAATTTGACTCCGAAATTAGTTATGGAATATGGAATTTAGATGGGGTCAAATACTTAATAAAGATCCTTCATGGATTTATCTTTTTAGTGGGTTGTATTCATGATATTTCTGGTGGGTTCCTCCAAACCTAAAGTAAAGTTGATTGGGCCATGTTTCGTGGACCAATCAGGCCGCCACCGGAACCACCACCTTGAGGTAATTTTTTTCCTTCCCTCTCTATTTGTTTCATGCATACATACATCACGATGCATTGAGGACAATGCATGAAATAAGTGTGGGGGAGGGTTTACTAACATAGAGTTTTTAGATTTTCTTTCTTTTACATTTCTTTTAGAAAAATAAATAAATAAATAAATAAAAGTTTCTTTCTTTTACATTTCTTTTAGAAAAATTAAATAAATAAATAAATAAATAAAAACTTTTTGAAATAAGAGACAAAGTTTTCATCTATTTTTAAGAAAATTAAAGATGATCTTAGAAATTAAGAAAGTCTTAATTATGACATCTTAAACCTAGTTGAAATAATGGATATTGTTTAAAATTATAGGCTAAGTAAGAAAAATTGGGGAGATATTTTTATCTTGAATTTTTTGCCTTAGATAGTATGCACTTCACACTTACACATTTTTGGGATGGAAACAAAGACCAAAAAGGCCATAAAAATATAAAAAAAAGAAAAAACAAAAAAAACAAAAAAAAGAAAAATATATAAATAAAACATTACTTATTAAGCTGGATAATTGTGCCTCAAGAAGCATGGTTATTCACGCCTAACGGTGATTAAAAGAATAATCCCCCTTAGTTTTGTGGCCTTTTTCACTCGAGTACTTAAACCCGAGGGATGTTTTCTCATCTGGTGCCCTAAGACCTACTGGTTTGGGAGTCATCGGTTATAGGCTCGTTACATGGGTGAACTAGAAAGCCTAAACTAAGGGAAGAAAAAATATATATATATATAAATAAATAAATAAATAATAAATGGCTTTATGGTTAGAGTTGAAATCCCAGAAATCTTCACTATCACAATGTGCATATTATCTAGGTTTTATAAAAGATAAAGTATTCAATCCAATTTTGAATTCTTACCTTAATTGAAGACAAGATCCTGCATGGAGACTAAGTTTAAGGGAGAATAATTATAGGTGGACTTATGACCTTAGATTACTTATATTTTTACAAAAATAATTCGAAAACTTGTCTCTCTTTCAAAATGAATTTTCAAAACACTAACATTTGTTTTCTTTCTTTATGGATTTTGTGGGTGCAATCCGCTGAAAACCCTCAGGAGACAACACTCCTCCTCTAGGGTAACCTAGAGGTTTAACGGCTTGTTGCACGTGCTCAGTGCAATCGTTTCACCTACGAAAGTGGTGTAATAAAATTGGTAGTATAGTTTTTCTTTTCTTTGTTTTGCTCGGGACGAGCAAAAGAATAAGTGTGGGGGTGTGATTGATATACAATATTGCATATTTTACCACATCATTTCCATGCATATTGCAAATAAAAATATGATTTTTAATGTTCTTCTCTCTATTTTTTGCAGGTCCACATCTGAAATAAGAAAAGGCCCAAAATCTCTTTAATTAGTAATAATTAAAGGGAATTAATTCAAAGCCCAAAAGAGAGCCCAAGGTTGAGCCCAGGATCTGGAGAATTCTATGCGCCAGCTCAGACTTCCAGAAGATCCACGTGGGTAACAAACTCGTAACAAACGCGCAACAGAAATCTTGGCCTCAACGGCCAAGATTCTGCCGCAGATCCCCGGCTTTTGCCGTAGATCTGCGGCAGTTACAAGGCCGTTGAGGCCCGGATTTCTCTCCAACAACCTGGGTTCCAGATACTTCTCTCTGAGGTTATAAATACACCACCAGGGCCTTCGCAAGAGAGAGAGGAGGAGAGAGGAGAGATTAGTGGATAAAGCTTTGTAATTTGTATTTTTTCTCTAGGATTTTAGTGCTTTAGATCTTCTTCTTCCTCCCTAGAAATTCTGCAAAAGAGAGTTGTAAGAGAGAGAAAGCTTGTGTAGACCAAGGTGTGACAACTTGTGAAGCAAGGATTCATCCATTCTCTTCTCTCTACTTGAGCATTTTCTAGTATTACTTGCTTTCTTTAATTCTAGCTTTACTTTACTTGCAATTTTATTCATGCTTTGCTTTTCTTTTCTTGTAATGGCTAGTAGCTAACTTTTCTAACATGAACTAGCTAACCACTAACCTTCCTAACTACTAACTCATGGGTGATTGCTATCTTAATCTTGCAAGTTGTATGGTCTTCTCTTCTCCGATGGGTTACTTTCATTGCTTGGCAAGTTCTTGTTGTAATTTCATATGATTCATGTGTGCCTCATTTAGAGCCTTGTCTTTAGAACAAGTGCCTTGATGGAACATGGAGATGGATCACCAAACATATGCTATTTGTTGTACAACTTCTTTACTTCAATTAATGAATGTTGTATCTTCTTTCTTAGCATCCCTTGAGTGTCGCTCTTTTGATTCCATTATTGAAAGTCTATCTTGTAGGCCAATGACATCTATGCGTCTACAAGACAAGTCCAAGAGTGATCACCCATCATTCAAGTGGGAAAGTAATTAGACCAACACGCAAGACAAATCTTTGCCGATGAATCAACATGAGGCACGCGTTCACCATCACGGAGTTTAGTAAGTTTTTAGCAAGGTAGTAAGGTTAGCTAGTCATGGTTTTCTCCACCTTCAAAGTCTTCTTCAAAGTCACCTTCAAAGTCTTCTTCAAAGTTTTCTTTCTTTTTAGTGTTAATTCCAAAAGCAAATCTCTTCTTTGATTTCTTTTCATTTTCCATCATGAACAAAGCCACTCATTCTTTCATTTCTTTTTCCATGTTTTATTCATTCTTTTAAAGACAAAGAAGAATCTTCGTTTTCTATCTTCACTACCAATCGTAACGCTTCCATCGCAAGCTCTCCCTGAGAATCGACTCGGTATAGCCCATGCTATAACGGAGATAGGAAAGGGTACATTAATCATTTGGAATACATTTGTGGAGTGATCAAAGCACTTGAGGTTGAATCTAAACCTTATCTCTTTTTATTGAATATATTTTGTGTGCAAATTATACTCCACAATACAACACCTTTCCCGTCTAAACACCTATTCTGGTACAACCAACTCAAGACAATCCATCTTCAAGTTCACAACCATCAACTTCCAAATCCAATGACAAAGACAAGACAAATAAGCAATCATACAAGCCTATTGTACCATGTCCTAATAGGATAACAAACCAAAAGATGAATGCTCATATGGAGAAGATTAGGGAAATGTTTAATCAGGTCCAGATCAATATACCCCTTCTTGATGCCATACAACAAGTCCCATCATATGCCAAGTTTTTAAAAGAAATGTGCACCATGAAAAGGAAAGTAAATATCCCAAAGAAGGTCTTCCTAGCTTCAAACATAAGTGAGTTGCTCACTGGGCCAATTCCTGTGAAATATAAGGACCCAGGGAGTCCAACCATTGCTTGTATTATAGGACAGACCACGATCAAAGGGCGTTACTTGATTTAGGAGCCAGCATCAATCTTCTTCCCTTCCCTGTGTATCAGCAACTTGGGTTAGGCGACCTCCGTCCAACCAAAGTTACTATACAACTGGCTGATCGATCTGTAAAGATTCCCAAGGGGAAAATTACAGATGTTCTAATACGGGTCGGGGAATTCATTTACCCCGTAGATTTCATTGTTCTAGAGACGCAACCATACGGGTCGGGGAATTCATTTACCCCGTAGATTTTATTGTTCTAGAGACGCAACCTGTACACAATCCCAGAGCTCAGACACCTGTCATTCTAGGACGACCCTTCCTAGCCACTGCAAACGCAATCATCAACTGTAGGAATGGCTCAATGCGTCTAACTTTTGCAGGTGAATGTTTTCCACCTGGAAAAATAACCTCGAGATTTGGAAAATGAGTCATTTGAAGTGAACTTAATCGAGGGATTAACAAGTGAACATGACATGGAGATTGAATATGAGTCCGATGAAGAATTTGAGTTGGAGTCTGATGACTTCAACCTTGATCAGATCATTAAGTCGACTGTACAATGGGCCACAAATGCCACCCCTATTCTTCCCTAGCACAAAGAACAATCATTGATAGATCCTGTCCCTTCTTCTGAACTTAAGAATCTTCCCAACCATCTCAAGTACCAATACTTGGATGAGAAAGAAGCTTTTCTCGTGATCATTGCATCCCATCTCACAAAACAACAAGAAGAGGATCTTCTTACAGTGTTAAGAGAAAATCGAGAAGCCATTGGTTGGACCATGGCTAACATAAAGGGGATTAGTCCTTCCATAGTACAACACTGGATTCATTTGACGGAGGATGCTAAACCAAAACGTGACCCACAACGTAGACTGAATCCAATTATGCAGGAGGCTGTTAGAGCTGAGATTTTGAAGCTGTTAGACAATGGGATTATCTATCCCATATCCGATAGCCAATGGGTAAGTCCAGTCCACGCTGTGCCAAAAAAAGCAGGGTTTACTGTGGTAGAAAACGATAAGAAAGAATTGGTACAAACTCGACTTCCTACGAAGATTCGAGTCTGTATTGATTACCAAAAATTGAACACTGCCACGTGTAAAGACCACTTTCCCCTTCCGTTCATTGACCAAATGCTCGAGAGACTAGCAGGACATGAGTACTACTGTTTCCTAGATGGATATTCAGAATATAATCAAATCCCTATCGCTCCCGAGGATCAACACAAAACCACCTTCACCTGTCCCTTTGGAACATTTGCATACCGAAGAATGCCCTTCGGCCTATGCAATGCTCCCGCAACGTTTCAACGTTGCATGCTTAGCCTTTTTTCAGACATGGTGGAGAGATTTTTGGAGATTTTCATGGATGATTTCTCGATTTACGGCGATTCCTTTGAACAATGCTTGTACCATCTTAAGTTTGTTTTACAACAATGCATGGAGAAAAACTTGACACTCAACTGGGAGAAGTGTCACTTTATGGTCAAGCACGGAATCGTTCTCGGGCATGAAGTTTCAAACAAAGGAATTGAGGTTGATAAATCTAAAGTAGAAGTAATAACAAAGCTCCCTGAGCCAAAATGCTTAAAAGACATTAGATCATTTCTAGGACACGCCGGTTTCTATAGACGATTCATTCAAGGGTTCAGCAAAATTGCTAGACCTTTGACAAATCTCTTAGGAAAAGATGTACCCTTCAAATTTGATGAAGAATGTTTACAAGCTTGGGAGGAGCTTAAGCACAGACTTGTCTCGGCACCGATAATTTCTGCACCAGATTGGACTAGGCCATTCGAGATCATGTGTGATGCCTCCGATTATGCTATAGGCGCTGTTCTAGGATAGCGTATTGATAATAGGAAACACGTGATTTACTATGCTAGTAGGACGCTTAACGAAGCCCAACTGAATTACACAACTACTGAAAAGGAATTTTTAGCTGTTGTGTTTACGTTGGAGAAATTCCGTCAATACCTACTAGGGTCCAAGACAACGATTTTCATTGATCACTCCGCCCTTAGATACTTGATGCAAAAGAAGGACGCAAAGGCTAGACTTATTCGATGTATACTTCTTTTACAAGAGTTTGATTTGGAAATCAAGGACAAAAAGGGTGTTGAGAATGTGGTAGCAGATTACCTTTCACGAATTCTCAATGCACCAAAGGAGACAATCCCAATAAATGATAATTTTCCTGACGAACGCATTTTTACAATGTGTTAAGAGCCCTGGTATGCTGATATAGCAAATTACCTTGCAACCGGGCAAACACAATTGGTCAGGTTAGGACAAACACTGCTTTATGAGTCAAATACGATTTTTCTTTTGGGATGAACCGTATTTATTCAAATATTGTCCTGACCAGATAATAAGAAGGTGTCTTCCTGAGGATGAACATCAGAGTGTTTTGACCTTCAGTCACAAGTTAGCTTGCGGTGAACACTTTGGTCCACGAAAGGCTGCTGAAAAAGTACATCAGAGTGGATTCTACTGGCTCACTCTCTTCAAAGATGCGTATACTTTCTGCATGCTCTGTGCCAGATGTCAAATGACTGGTCGAATCACATGTAGAGACATGATGCCCCTTACACCTATCTTGGAGATTGAAAATTTTGATTTGTGGGGCATTGACTTCATGGGACCCTTCCCTCTGTCTTATGGCAACCAATATATTTTGATGGCTGTAGACTACGTTTCTAAGTGGGCTGAAGGTACTCCAACTAGGACAAATGACAACCAAGTTGTCATCAAGTTTTTACGGGAACATATCATTTCACGCTTCGGAGCCCCCGTGCGATAATTATTGATAACGGGAGTCATTTCTACAATCGGGCTTTTGAAGCGCTAATGCGAAAATACTCTATTTCTCATAAATTATCCACGGTCTATCATCCTCAGACGAACGGGCAAGTGGAAGTCACCAACAGACAAATTAAACTCATATTGGAGAAAACTGTTGGACAGAATCGTAATGACTGGTCCATCAAACTCATTGATGCCCTATGGGCCTATAGGACCGCCTACAAGACTGTCCTCGGTATGTCTCCATATCGAGTTGTATTTGAAAAACCCTGCCACTTGCCTGTGGAGTTAGAACGCCGAGCTATGTGGGCATTGAAACAGCTGAATTTGGACTTAGACAAGGTCGGTGCTTTGAGAAAATTGCAAATATCCGAATTAGAAGAACTGAGAAACGATGCATATGATAACGCTCGGATTGCAAAACACAGAACTAAGCTCTTCCACGATAAATCAATTCATAGGAAAACTTTTGTCTCAGGACAAAAAGTTCTGTTGTATAACTCAAGACACCACCTCTTTCCTGGTAAATTAAAAACCAGGTGGTCAGGTCCATACATCATTCAAAGAGTCTTCCCTTATGGTGCCATTGAAGTTTTTGATCCTAAAAATGGCAACACTTTTACAGTCAACGGTCAACACCTAAAGCCGTTTTTTACCACAAAGTTCGAGTCACACGATGTTCATGAACTGGGTTTTTGTGACCCAGTCCACATGTGACCACATCATTTGTAAAATTCCCCATTACCTCCTGCATATCTTTTTGAGACCTCTCCTGTAAATAATAATTAAAAAGAAAATAAATAAATAAATAAATAAATAAATAATAAGAAAACGTAAACAATAAAAAAAACTACAAAGAAATGGACTTAGGTGCTAAATAGCACCTAGAACCTTCCTCTCTCCATAAACTCCTTTAAATTACCCTAGGGTTGTAAATTCCTAATTCCAACTAGGGTAATTTAGGGATTTTATCTCTTAGCTCTCTATAAATACTCTCTACCCCGTGTCTTATTCATTACCCTAGCTCTCATCCCAGATCTGAAAAGCACAAAGCCAGCGCCGCCCCTCAAATTTTTCTCCACCTCTGCCTCCTCAACTTTACCGCGTTTCCTCGATAGAAGTTGCGCTTCCGTGGCCATCTGTGCATCTCGGGAGCGCCGCCAAAATTTGCTGCTGTCGCTACCCTCTGCAACGTTCAGATCCAGTGCCTGATCACCTGTTTCCATAGCCGATTACTCTCTGCAATCGATTTTTTGTTTCCCCCCACGTAGTCCGGGGGTGGTTTGTGTTCTATTCTCTAAAATCTTCCTGTTGCTTTATATTCGTTATCATGGCACCGTCAATATTTGCAGAAAAAGATTTTTCTCAAATTCTTAGCGATGTTAACGGATATGGGTATATTTTCTTAGATCGAATTCGTGCTTGGGATTGGTATGCTTTAATATATGATAATTCAGATAGAGAAGCGTATTATTGTCCTGAGTTAGTCAAATTGTTCTGCACTTCCATAGACCATGGTTCTGTGAATTTTGACACTTACCAACTCACGGTACATATGCCCATGGGAGACATCATTATCACGCTTCCTCTACTAGAGGAACTCACAAATGTCCCATGTAACCCACATCATAGCGACCCCCTTCCTCTAATCGATTACATGTCTATCATGGAGGCTCGCTGTATAGATCAGGACAAGGGGCTCAAAGCCAGTACCACGTTTAGAAATATACATTGCGTTGGTCGATGGATTCAACGCAACATTTTAGGACTGGACCACACAACCTCCTTTAATAGGCCGGTGCTGCAAATCATACATGACCTCATGACTCGGTAGCACACGATCTGCATTAATAAAATAATCTTTCATAGTATAATTGCAAATTCCTCACGCACACGTGGTGCTAAGTACTCACTCCCAGTTCTAATAACTCGTCTGTGTAGGACTTTCCTACCAGATGATGTTGTTGACTCATACGAGAGGGTATTCATAGCATGAGAGAGGGCCACTAGTGCCTATAACAGTTGTCTTCATGCGGTCTGAACTCCTATTGTCCAGTCTGAAGATGCACCAGTAGAGTCCTCTTCATAGGAACTTTTAGAGGAAGAGGATGAACCTGCCTTTTGGCAACAGGACTACCTGCTGATTCACGTGCCTTCATGTCTACCATTTGGCGAGGCATGAAGAAGATATTCTGGGGACAAATCAGATTGCGCAAACAAGTTGAGGAGCAGACGTCACGTTTAGACTGAATTGAGGAAGGTTTGTGGCGTTCACAGTCAGCTGGACCTAGCACCACCGCTGGTCCAAGCCGACGGAGACGGTGACACCTTTTCTTTACATATTTCATGCATACATTATCTTGCATACATTGGGGATAATGCATGAGATAGGTATGGGGGTAGATACTAACATCGGATTTTTTTTATTTTCTTTTTAGGATTTTTCATTTTCTTTTTAGGATTTTTCATTTTCTTTTTAGGATAACCTTAAAAAAAAGAGAGAAAAATATTTTGATCCATTTTCAAAAGAATTAAACTTGATCTTAGGAATTACAGATATTATAAACTAAGATTTCTTAATATAAGTTGAGAAAAGGAGTTTTGTTGGATCTTTGGGTTAAGAAAAAAGAATAGAAAAGATAGCTAGATTTTGATTCTTTCCTGAGCATTATATACATTTACATATTGAGGGATTAATCAAAAACTTAGTGATTCTATTTACATATATATATTACAAAAGAGAAAAAAATATAAATAAATAAAATAAAAACTTAATCACTAATTAAGCTGGTTAGTTGTGCTTTAAGAAGCATGGCCAGTCACGCCTAAAGGTGGTTAAGTCCTTAGCATTCGTGGCCTAGTTTACTCGAATCCTTGGACCTTAGGGATGTATCTTCATCTGGTGCCCTAAGACTGACTGGTTTGGGAGTCATCGGTAAAAGGCTCGCTACATGAGTAAATTAGAAAGCCTAAGGAAGCTAAGGAGATGTAAATATAAATAAATAATAAATTAATTAATTAAAAAAATATAAAATATATATATATATATGTATATATAGTAAATAAATGAACTCTAGTCTAAGAAAAATTCCTCATATATTGTAGATGTACATATGCTAGGCTTGATAAAAAATCCAGTTTTCTCTCTGTTCCTTAAAAACTTAACCTAAGTTGAAAACAAAAATCTAAAATGAAACTTATAAATAGAAAGACAAGTTTAGGGTAACCCGAAACTGATAGATCAATAAGATTCTTGAAAAACATGGATCATAAAACTTTTTCTTTTTTCACTAATATTTTTCTTTCTTGGATTTTGTGGGTGCAATTCGCTGAAACCCTCAGGAGACAACTCTCCTCCTCTAGGGTAACCTAGAGGTTTAAGGGCTTGTTGCACGAGCTAAGTGCGATCGTGTCACCTATGAAAGTGGTTTAATAAATTAGTTAGAATTTTTTCTCTTTTTCTTTTTGCTCGGGGACGAGCAAAAGCTAGGTATGGGGGTGTGATTGGAGTTCATTATTGTATCATTTTCCACTACCATATTATGCTTTATATGAAGAAAAATAAGATTTTTATTGCTTTTTTCTCTTTTTTTTCAGGTCCAACATTAATGGAGATGAAGGCATCAACAATGATTTTTCAAGGGAATTAAGGGATTAATTAAGAAGCCCAAAGAAGAAGCCCAAAGGAGAAGCCCATGTCTGGATTCATCCACGGATATTCCCTATATTCTAGAAGGTCCAGCAAGACACCTGAAGGATAACAGAAAGTCAGAAGAAATCGCTGGCGCAACGGCCAAGATTCTGCCGCGGAAACGCGACTTTGGCCGCGATTCCGCGACAATTCTCTGGCCGTTGATGCAGCGTTTAATTCCAGGGCTATGATTGAAAGACCTCGTCTCCTGAAGCCTATAAATAGACCCCTAGGGCCTCTGTAATCAGGGAGGAGAGAAGAGCATTGTATTTTTGAGGGAATTATTGGGATTTTCTCTAGGCTTTCTTTAGTTACTCTTGTAATTTTCTTTCTCCTTCTAAAATTCAGCAAAGAGAGAGAGAGAGATAGTGAGAAATCTTGTAACTAGAGTAGGTGACCACTCAATGCAAGAATTGATCCTTCTTTCTTCACATCTTTTCTCATTCTAGTGCATTGTTTTCTTCAAGCTTTTACTACTTTTGCATTTCCTTCTACAATGGATTGTTGTTTGCTTTTTACTTCAATGTCTAGCTAACTTCCTAACATGACTAACTAACCTCTAACTTTACTAACTACTAACTCTTGGGTGATTGCTAACTCATGTGAATCATTAGATGCTTTATTGTAGTCTTGCAAATTTCAAGTCTCTAATTATCCCCAATGAAGATGAGTTACCTTCAATTCTTAGCAAATGCTTGTTCTCTTTCCATATGATTCGTGTGAGCCTCATTTAGAGCCTTGTCTTTAGAACAAGTGCCTTGATGGAAAATGAAGATGGAGCACTTAACTATGCTATTGATTAGCAGTACATCAATGCTAGCTTGAGTATAGCTTTGATGGACTAATGAATCTTGTATTTTCTTTCTTAGCGTATTCTTGAGTGACTATCCTTGATTCCATCACTGAAAATCTATTTCGGGAGCCAATGAATCAATGAGGCAATGAGTCAAGCCGAGAAGATAACTCATCCTCTACATGGGACAATATTTGACCAAACAAGCAAGACAGATCTTTGCCGATGAATCAATATGAGGCGTGCATCACCTTATGAGATTAGTAAGTTAGTAAATTAGAGTGTTAGTTAGTCATGGTTTCTCTCCTTATAGTCTTTCAAAGTTTCTTTTCTTAAAAGTTCTCTTTTCAAACTACATCCAAGTTCATTTCACCTTTCTTTCCATCCTTTTCCTTTTTCTTCAACAAAAACAACAAAGAATTTTTCATCTACTTTCTATGTCATTTTGTTCTTCTTAAAACATAGAAGAACATTCGTTTTCCTTCTTAAAACAATCTCAATATCAAAACCATGAATGCTTCTATCGCCAACTCTCCCTGTGGAATCGACCCGTAATAGCTTGTGCTACGACGGTGGTTCAGAAGGAGTATAGTAAACCGACAAATACATTTGGAGCTTTTGAACATCAACACATGAACATCAAAGGTTTACTCTAAACCCTCTCTCTGAATACTAGTAAACTCCCAGTTCCGAACATATTCTCAACATGATTGTCGAGCAGCGACCATATAAAGTCAAAGAAACTCAACCCGGTGAGCACCAAGTTAGTGCAATACTCTATCATGGAAAGAAATTGGTCAATCACTCGAGTAACTAAATCTTCTATGATATTCACAACAGAGGCCTGTCTAAAGTACTGGGTGAGCTAAAGTTACAGTGGTGACAGGTGCACTCTCAACAAAGGTCGGAGGCTGGCTTGTTATATCAATGGCCACTGTAGGTGCACTTCTACTCCCGTAAGTACAGGCATAATTTTAATTACAAGTTGCCTTTTTTCTGGAGTCTCGACAGGAGCATCACTCACTGACATGGAATCAAAATCTAGTGCTATAATGGTCTCAGGTGCAAACATTGCAATATAAGTCTTATCCATCAGAGTAGCAATAGAGCTTCCCTTTACACCTGGACTTACAGCTGTGTCAGTTGTTTGAGTCAGTGCAAGAACTGCTATGGCCCCTGCAACAACATTATTAACAACCTCATGTGCAAAAGTTCCAGAATGAAATTCTTCTTGTATCTTATCTTGTTGAAATTGGAGACGGTAACTTTCATGTGATTCCCTAGGCTGAGAAAGTTCTTCTACCATATTGGCAGTACCAGTGGAAGCTCCTCTAGCAATAATCTGATGAACATCTGAAAATGTCATCAAAAAAGCAAATAAAGATACCTACATGAACTTTGAAAGTATAAGAAGAGGTACAATGAAGTCTAAGTTTTCTTATAGTCGAAGTGGTCTCCGCAGGAGGAAAGTAGACCAAGCTGAAGAAGTGAGCTCCATGTCCTCAAAAGCCAAATATAAGAATTTACTAGTATCTGAAGGAGGAGGAGGTTCATAGCTGAAGTTGACATTTTCTCTGGAATAGTCTCTTCTTCCTCTGACCGGGGTGATGACACCAAAGAAGGCAGGATCTTGATCATCGCGGGTCTATTCGATACAAGTCCTGTAGTAGGGCTCCATTCCAGAGCCCCCATCAAAGACATCATAATAGCAGGAAAGCCTGACAGTGTGTCTATAGAGTCAGCTCCCTCTTTCTAATTCATTGATAGTATAAGAGGGTCAGCTTCACACTGAGGCAAATCAGCTTTATGCTCAGAAGCAGTTTCAGGCTCTGAAATGACTTCAGATCCTCGAATGACCTCATGTTCTAGTACAGTCAGATGCTCTAGGGTAGCTACAAACTCTGTTGTGACCTCCCTTATCTTCTCGCCAGCAGGAGACATTTCTTATTCACCAGCCACTGTAAGACCCATAGTATGAAGGTTCCTGGGGCACAAAGTGTCGCTTGGTGATAATTTGTTATCTTCATTAGTCTCTTTAACGGATGATAGAATTGACTAAATGCCACCTCTAGCCTAGAGGCTTCCTTAAGGATAACTCCAGTTTCAGAATCCCAGCATGCCTTCTTCTCCCCGCGCTCGATCCGGCCTCAGTAAATTTAGATCGAGAATGCTTCTCGACAATACCTCGTGGGCTTCTTACGAAAGCACCTTTAGCTATTTCTTCATCAAGCTTAGGTATAGCAGCCGCTTCATTTTGTGAGGCCTCACTCTCAGCTTCAAGAAACTCATTCATATCCTTCAAACGATTTTCTTTGATTTCTTCTTGCTATTGTACAAGGCTTTAATCTCTTTAATACATGTGATATTTATCTTATATCAAGGCATTGAAGCCGCTATAGCATACCATCTGCAAAAGTCAAGAATGGTATGGGAGTTAGGAGTTTTCTGCAGAAGGCTGAAGGTCGCGCCAGTGAATCCCGCCATAAAGTAATACCAAGCTTGGGCCCCTTCGTACAAATTGCCGCTAAAATGCAGGACAACATTGGGATTCCTGACTTATAATTGGTCAAACCCAAATTGATGCGCAAATCTGTTTGGCATATATAGTTCGACCGAGCAGACATTCCCTTGATGAAAGACGAGGTATCCTCAGATGTTCATCAACCAATAGAAAACACCATCTGAAAGTGAGGTAAACCCTTCTTGGCCTGAAACATTGATGAATCACTCACCATAGATCGCCACATGAAAATTCAAGAAGCACCTAAAAAGATGATAATTCATACTTCTCTGCACAATTCTGTGAATAGTAGCTATGTAACCATCTTGGCATCTGGAGTATTCAAGCTACTAAGTGAAAGGAACGAAACCCCCAATTGGTTCCTATACTGTTGACATAAGTACTGGGCAATGCATTACATACCAAGCTCCTTGTATGTGTACAGTAGCTCAATGCTGGGATTGAGAGTCTTCCCCCTTGGCTCATCATTTCTATCAAGGATAGCATTACCCTCATCATCCTCCATAAACTCCACGCAGTAAAAGCTCAAGGTTAATGCACGTAATCTGCTTTAAATGCAGCTCACCGTCGCCATAAGCAAGCCCAGAGATTGCGTGTGAACTAATAAGGCAGCTGGGTAGATGACATCCGCTGCAGGGACCTCATGAGGGAGTGTGGGTATGACACATCTTTTCAGCCATAGCATAAGGAACCCAGCTAGTAGAGCACTGTCTGAGATTGAGACCTTGGCCTGATAATGGAAGCTTTGAAGACCTGTTAGGTTTGAAAGTATCCTCATTAGACTCAGTGGTATATGAGCTTACTGCCACGATGATCCTTTCATTTATTTCTTCATCAGTTCTAGCAGCTAGAAGAGAAACTGGACATGTCTTCTTTCCCAAATATTAAAATAAGTAACTTGCCCATGGCATCTGCTTGACATCCCCATCCTTCAATTTGGTAATTTGGGCACAAATGTGGTAATGGACAACTGTTCCCAATAAGTTTCATAAACTTGTGGAGGCTCCTTCTTCAGAACATGAAGTTCCTTTGCACCAATGATATAATCTTCGTTGGGCATCTCTCCCATTTGTCAATCCAGACATCATACATTTTGTGGAGAGCAAAAGCTCACTCTTCGCTTAGGGAGAAGAATGAAAATGTGTCAGAGTTGTATAGCTCCAACATGACAAAGAAATGGTAATGACTCTACGAGATACCATATTGAATGGCTGTGACCACTGAGTACAGACCAGATTGCAGTAATGACTCCCTCAGTTTTTTGATGATGTAGCTCACCATTCTTACCCACCATTCTTTTTGCGTCGAGTGCACCCATTCCACCGACTGGAATTCAGAAGGCTGGAAATCACCTTTCACAGCCATAAATCTATTGATGAAAGAATTTGCCTACTTGGGGTCTCACCCCTAGGGTATCTATGCCTTACTAGGCTTGGTATTAGCCCGATGATATCTCTACTGTTGCTGACAGGAAATGTACCACGGCTGGTAATCTTTCCAAACAATATATCCTGTTGCGACTTGGTTAGGTCCCAATCCATCTGTCATAATTGATATTGACTGTAGATAAGATAAGGGACCATGCGCTTTATATTAGGTAGAAAAAAATGCCGATTATCAATCTAACGGGGCCATTTGTAGTTTCTATTGAAAAGGTCATTGTTGCTGCCATTGATAGAATCTCTGAAGAGGAATACCAGAGTCGATAATCTCACCAGAAATTGGCGCGACGTGCGGAGATGCAACGCCGGCAGCAGCTTTCATCACGGTCAATCTCTATAAAGGAGCTTTTTCTTTAGAAGCCATGTCGACTGATTGAAATCTTTGAAGTAAATTAAAGAAGCTTGAAAAATCTTCATTAAACCTTGAACACGGAGCCAAGGTAGAAGGTAAGTCAAAAATTTTGACATCTAAAAAACTAAGGGTCTTTTTATAGATCATTGAATGGTCGAGATTTGTAGCGTGAATCTCAAAGCTCAACTTGAGCTTGACACGTGTGCCGTGTTCAAAGCGACAATCACTTTTTAAACACGAGACTCGCGTGAGGGTTGCGTTTGAAGCCAAGAGCGTGATAGTCGTGTCTAAAATGCGAGCCTTGCATGAGGGTTGTGTCTCCTAAAATGAAATTTGCATTTTCTAAAAATGAAGGTCACGTTTTGAAGTTTCCAATGCGATCATTGTGTTTTAGATGAGAATCGTGTTCAAAGTTTCAAACATGACAGTTGCATTTTAAAAGCGAAGCTTGTATGAGAATTGCATCCTCTCAAACACTAGAACTGCGTTCACATCCAATAAATGCAATAGATTTATTATTAAGATCTTGTTCTTGTAACAGTTTGACAGTACACTAGCAAAGAAAGTTAACAACTCAACCGGTTCAACAGTATACCAACAAGCAAATCAAAATTAAGAAAAGTTCTAGACTGAGTTTTTTGATGTATTTCAAAGTTTAACAATATACTTCAAACAACGCTCTATGGTACTTCAAAGTAGTTCAACAGTACACTCACAAAAACTAGAATCCCGATATGATCAAGTTCAGGATATCTCAAGAGACTGTAAGTACAATCATAAAGGTACAATTCAACATAGAGTCCAAAGTATTTCGCAATCCTTCCCAGTAAATCGCGAAGTTTCAAAAACTTTAGAGAGGGTTCTATAGACTGTCAAAATTACTGACAAAATACCCCAAACTCGAGGCTCATGTTCTCTCACCAAACAAGATGTTTGTGTTTTGATCTCAGATGCTAACCTCATTCTCTCTGATAAACATGAGAGTCGTATTCACTCTTTGAACGCAGTAGTCACGGTTCGACTTCACCGCGAGTCTACAAGCTCCACATTCACTGTTAAATTTGAACTCCACGTTCAATGTGAGATCCACATTTCTGTTGTAACATACAGCGTTTGTTTGCGTCGAAAAAAAGGTTCTTGGTCGATGTAAGACTTCTTTGAGTGGCTGAAAAATTACAACAGAATGATTCTGATACAAAAAAGGGAATAAGGTTCGGTTCTCATCTTTGTTTAAAGTTGGTTTCTTTAAGTAGAGGTGAAGAGTGATTCTTGTTCTCCATTGATCGGCTGACTATCTAGCTTCTCTTCAGGGTGTTTTCAAAGACTAAACAGAGAGGAACACTTTTTTTAACATGCGAAATGTTTGAAGTTACTAACTACTCCATTTCTCCTTTTTGTAAGTACACCTAGAGGGGGGTGAATAGGTGCACCGTTAATCTAATGACCTAAATGCGGAAATTAAAACTAATTTGCAACAACACTTGGTGCAACCAACGAGTGTAGCCGAATTCCCCGTGAAGGGCTCTGGAATACCTCTTGATTCCTCTGAATAAGAGTTGAGGCGCTATATGTGTAAGATCACCTAGAGGGGGGGTGAATAGGTGATGGCTAATCTAAAGGTCACTTATGAACAAATAATGCGGAATTAAAACTAAGTTGACCAAATTAAAACTTCTTTTTAATTTAACACTTATGTATAACCAAGAGTGTTGCCGAATTCCCCTTGCGAGGCTCTGGACAAGCTCCTCTAGATTCCCCTTGAATGGGTTGAGGTGCCGCGTTGGCTCTCTTGGTTGAATACTAGTGTTAACAAGCAATCCCACGCAAGTATATAACAATATAAGCACAAGGGTATATCAAGCATGTATAAGATGAACACAATAAATTGAATGCAAGATATAAAATAGAGACAAAAAGAGAAAGAGGGAAGAGTAAGCAATCGCAAACACAAAGGGTTTGTTTCGAGGTTCGAGCACACTTGCTCTACATCCCCGCCTTCGACACACGAAGGGTTTCCACTATGCAAGATCCCAATGGATCTCTCCTCGGTGCCGTACACCTACAAACCCTCGGACTCCCAAGTCCCGTAAACACGCAAGTCCACCGACTCGCCGAGGCCGTACCTCTACCAAAGAGTTCACAACCGAACTCCACACCACAACGAGCACACTTGCCCGTCTCCTCAAAGTAACAAGAAAAATCTCTTTGATGATCACAACACTTGATCACCTAAAGAGCACTCTCACTACAACACACCTATAGGAATATCTAGCAATGGATAGCTCAAGTGTGGTGTGAGAAAATCAAGGAAAGAAAGCTATGGAGGAAAACTCAAGAATCACTAATATACTCTCTTGATAAAAACTCCCTTTTGATTGGAAATATTTGCTCTCAAATTTGTGGAGAAAACTTCTGAAATGAGTGGGAAAAACTGCTCAAGAAGTCTCAAAAATCTTAACCTCAAAACAATTGACAAAACCCCCTTTTATAGGCTGCCAGAAAATAGAGCCGTTGGGGCTGTGTCAGTGCTGTCGGTCGACCGCCGGTCGACCGGCCAACGGTCATTTTTCTGACCGTTGCAGCCACCGGTCGACCGGGTCGGTCGACCGATAACCTGGAATGAACTGTCGGTCGACCCATCGGTCGACTGGACATTTCCAGAGAGCAAACTCTCTTGGTCGGTCGACCGACCCGGTCGACCGGCCACTGTGCTGACAACGTGCACAGGGCTGTGCACATCGGTCGACCGGACCGGTCGACCGGTTTGGCCTGTCAGCCAGTCTCCAGGTCAGAAAACAGGATTTAAAAATCTTTTATAAAATCCTAAAAATACATAGAAATTCTACAAAAATAGTTTTACCAATATACTTGAAAGAACAAACATGCTTGCACAAAATCAAGACATGTTATAGATGTTTTGGTCTATTTTTGTAACTTGGAAATATTAGCTCAATAACCAAAATGTATTTTTCCAAAACATGTTTTTCCAAACTTGTTTTTCTAAATCTTCATCAAATACAAAAACAAGATATTTGAGTTCATTTAAAAGCATGGTGTGTATGGATATGATCCACTACACAATCAATATGGAATATCTATGTTTTTGACATAAAGCTCTAATCATGATTTTGGTTTAAAGATATGAACTATGAAATACCAAAATCCAAGATAAATATTTTGTCTCAAAGAAAATTTTTGTTCTAAATAAAAATTCTTTTCTAAACATAAAAATCTTTTATGAAAGCACTTTAAATCAAGAGTTCTAATCAAGAGTGTGTGTGTGTGATATAACTTGAGCAATCCACCAACTATCTATCCTTTACATTTTTACTAAAACAAAAATACAAATTCTATACCTAGACCCAAGTCTTCAACTTCTTGAAGTCTTCCCTTGAAGGCTTCTCATCTTCTTGACTTGGTCCAAGCTTGATCCAAAAACTCCTTGGATCACCACATGCAAGCTCCAAATCTTGTTCTTTTATCCTTTGTTGAGCTATGCACCTACTAAGATCTTGATCATGAATCTGTCACTAATTAAACACAAGATCATTAGTAACTATAACTACATGAGTTGATCATCATCAAAACTAGGGTGAAAGGCCTTTGGGCCAACAATCTCCCCCTTTTTGATGATGACAAAACTCATGGAGTTATATATGCATGGATTAAAGTAAAGCTTCAAAGAGGCTCCCCCTTAACTCATGCATAATAAATAAGCAATAGATATTCAATGAAGCACATAAAAATGTATGCAAATGAATGCATGTAAAACAAAACAAATCTTTTATTTCTTGTGATGCATGAGTAAAAGCACAAGTCAAAATCTTTCTCCCTTAAGTAAGGAACAAATACTTCTCCCCCTTAAGGAAATCATGCATATAACTCAAATACTTCTCCCCCTTTTTGTCAATCATCAACAAAGGGTTCAAAGTTCAAATCATCAAACAAATTTTCTCCCCCTTTTTGTCAAAAATAAGGAAATCAAGGAGGGTAAAATACAAATCAATCAATAAAATTTATATGCGATATAAATTCATGAAGAGGAAGACGTTAAGTTAGCTTCCCGACACATATACATTACATGAAAGAGGGATGATAAGCCCTAATTCACATAACGTATAATATGTCATGCATAAGAGGAGATGTGAAGCTCCCCCTACACACGTATATCATGAAAAGAAGAGTTGTCAAGCTCCTCAAATTATAATATACTCAACATGAATCTACATATGGAAGAGATGTTAAGCTCTCCTTGCATATAGACAATACAAATCAAAAATTTTGAATTTTTCTTTATCAAAACAAAATTTTAACTTTTTCTTAGTAACAACAAATTTTGAGATATCAATTGTAAAATAATCAAATTTTGAATTTTTGATACCAATTTCAAAACACAATGCATAAGCTTATTATGAAATACCAATTTGAAATCTAATTAAGCTTAGCATCAACAATCTTTGTGCTTTAAAGGAAATACCACTTGTAAAATAAGCACAAATAGATAACATATATGTATGACAAGATAATACCAATAGAAATTGATATAATTTGAAGGCATTCATACATACAATCAAAATATGGATATACACAACATGAAGTCATATTGATACCAATTGCAAATAACCAATGATACCAATTGAAAAGTAAGCATAAGTGTATACATCATATAATCTATCATATGAAGAATTCGAACTAGTTAAATGAACTTGTTTTAAGAACTAGTACGAGATCCTTCCATCAAGGAATAAGTTAAAAAGTTTTTCATGAAAGATCAATGAAACACAAGGCACTAAAAAACACTCTAATCCATAAAGTCCATATAATTTTCAAAAGAGGTGAGTGTACTAATGTTATGTGAAACATGACATCATGAAAATGACAATGAAGTTCAATATTCCTTAAAAATAACATAAATTTTGAAAACACGAAAATCATCACAAATTTTAATACATGAAAATCAACAAAATTATATTACATAGCATATGTATGTTTTGACAAGACATTAAGTATACATACATATCCCTAAAACACAATCGAGTCTTTATAAATAGATTTGCATGAAAGGCAAATGACTCAAGAGGTATCCATGTATATCTCAATGTTTTGGCAAAATAACCATATACATGAAATGAAATCACATGATCATAACATAAATCCAAATGGGAATACAAGTTTAAGAATGTAATGATCATCAACATAAGGCTATACTAGTACATCTAATAGGCACAAATAAGCATTCAACCCAATCATATATAGATTTATTTGTGATCCATAAGGTGTACAAGTATAAATCCAAGTGTTGACAAATACTAACATCTAAACTAATATTCAATACATGAAGCGTTCAAATCTTGAGAACATAAAAGAATTTATCCATAAAGTCAAAAATAGGATCATGTGCAATACTTGAAGAATAGATAACTAGTTTAAATGAATTTTGACAAACTAGTTAAAGATCCTTCATAAATATGAAATCATATGTATTTCATGAATAATACTAAATACATAAAAGTTCAAGCACTCTTATTCCATAAAGCTCAACATATATATTTTCTTAAAGATAGAGTGTTCAAAGGTTATGTAAATAGTGTTTACATGAAAATAGACATTGAAGCCCAAAACGATCATAAGTCAAATTTTTAACAACAAATCATGAAAAATCATTTGTATCAAAACAAATCATCTCAAAAAAAATTTACATGGTATATGTATGAATTATACAAATCCAACAATATGCATACATATCCCAAATATTAAAAGAGTCTATTAAATGTTTGCATGAAGGCAAGAGACTCACGGGTATACATGTATATTTATTAGATTTGAATTAAACATGCATATACATGAAGTAAATCACACAAAAAAAAAATTGGCAAAAACATGTATAAAAGAGAATCATCAAAACTAGATTATACACATGCATAGAGTGGATACAAGTGAGCATGAAGTTCAATCATATATGAGTCAATTGTAATTCACTATGTGTACATGTATAGATACAAGTTTGATATATTCTACATCTAAGCATGTAAATACCACATGAAGCACAAATCAAACAAAATCATGAACATGCTATGAATGTATGAAATAAGTAAAAGCATGTATATAAAAATAGGAGTTAAGAAATTGTTACCAACTTCAAAGCTCCAAGCATGGTGGTCTTTCCCACCAAGATTCCTTGATAGCAATGCATCCAAATGTTTGTCCATCATGTCCATTGCATCGGCTACCAAGGCACCAATCCTCTCACGTTTTGTGAGAGCCTCCACCTATATCAAAATCAAAGGGTGGGGGTTTTGGTACCCATGTTTTCTTGGGTCCTTTGGGGTTAGCATTATTGTAAGGAACCCAAAATCTATTATACTTAGCAAAATATAAGTATGGTTTCTTATCAAAACAATATTTTGCTAGATGGCCTTTGCGGCCACAATGTGTACAAATGTACACCTTAGCATGATGCTTATGAGTGTGATTGTGATCGTGATGTGCACCATAAGCATGAGCATGATGAGTATGATGATGTGCATGAGCATGAGGAACTTGTTTCTTTTGAAACAAAGATTCCAACTTAGAATGATTGAATGCACATGTGCTCAAATTAGAGCTCAAATTATCAATTTTATTTTTCAAATTCTTAATCTCATTAGTGGTAGCATGAAAGGCATGATGAGATGAAGAATCATTTTTCTTTTTCTTCTTAGCAACAAAATCTTTTTCTTTTTCAACAAATTTTCTTTTCAAAGTAATATTTTCTTGCAAAATATCTTCTTTTGTTTTTCCACCAAATCAATCTTTTCTTTCAAAGTATTGTTTCCTTCACACAAAATACTCAATTTAGAAAATAAGGAAACATTCTCATTTTTCAAATCTTCTTTTTCTTTTTCTAAACATGCAAGTTTATTTTTCAAGGAATCATTTTCTACATGCATGCAATCAAATTTCTTTTTCAAAATATTGTTATCTTTTTCTAAGCATGCAATGTTATCTCTAAAAGAGTCATGTTCTACATGCATGCAAGCAAGTTCCTTTTTCAAATTTTTATTATTCCTTTTAATCATGTCATATTTTTCAAGTATAAGATGACAAAAGGTAGTGAGCTCATCATATGACATGTTCTCATCATCGGATTCGGAATTTACCTCAAGGGGGTTATCCCCTTGGACCATAAATCATGTGTTGGAGGTGTTGCTTCCAACGTCCGAATCGCTCCCGGCATAATATAGATCCTTTTCGCCAAGGGAGGTGATGATGTTCCAAGCTACAAAAGCCGATTCAACATTAGAAACCCTAGATAAATAATCATCATTTAGGGTTGACTTAATAGCATGAAGGGCTTTTGCATTAGCCTCAATGTTCTTACCATTTAAGCAATATTCTTTATTAGTTGTGGCAAGATATATACTAAGGCCAAGTCCTTTGAGGAACAAAGACATCTTAACCTTCCAAATTTGGATGTTAAGGATGTCAAAGGTGGGTGGTGACATAAAGTCCATGGTGTGTGTACAAAATATTGTGATTAGCCTAAAAGAGGATCTTTAACTCTTAGGTTGTTAGACCCAATATCAAGAACACTAGCTCTGATACCAATTGTAAGATCACCTAGAGGGGGGGTGAATAGGTGATGGCTAATCTAAAGGTCACTTATGAACAAATAATGCGGAATTAAAACTAAGTTGACCAAATTAAAACTTCTTTTTAATTTAACACTTATGTATAACCAAGAGTGTTGCCGAATTCCCCTTGCGAGGCTCTGGACAAGCTCCTCTAGATTCCCCTTGAATGGGTTGAGGTGCCGCGTTGGCTCTCTTGGTTGAATACTAGTGTTAACAAGCAATCCCACGCAAGTATATAACAATATAAGCACAAGGGTATATCAAGCATGTATAAGATGAACACAATAAATTGAATGCAAGATATAAAATAGAGACAAAAAGAGAAAGAGGGAAGAGTAAGCAATCGCAAACACAAAGGGTTTGTTTCGAGGTTCGAGCACACTTGCTCTACATCCCCGCCTTCGACACACGAAGGGTTTCCACTATGCAAGATCCCAATGGATCTCTCCTCGGTGCCGTACACCTACAAACCCTCGGACTCCCAAGTCCCGTACACACGCAAGTCCACCGACTCGCCGAGGCCGTACCTCTACCAAAGAGTTCACAACCGAACTCCACACCACAACGAGCACACTTGCCCGTCTCCTCAAAGTAACAAGAAAAATCTCTTTGATGATCACAACACTTGATCACCTAAAGAGTACTCTCACTACAACACACCTATAGGAATATCTAGCAATGGATAGCTCAAGTGTGGTGTGAGAAAATCAAGGAAAGAAAGCTATGGAGGAAAACTCAAGAATCACTAATATACTCTCTTGATAAAAACTCCCTTTTGATTGGAAATATTTGCTCTCAAATTTGTGGAGAAAACTTCTGAAATGAGTGGGAAAAACTGCTCAAGAAGTCTCAAAAATCTTAACCTCAAAACAATTGACAAAACCCCCTTTTATAGGCTGCCAGAAAATAGAGCCGTTGGGGCTGTGTCAGTGCTGTCGGTCGACCGCCGGTCGACCGGCCAACGGTCATTTTTCTGACCGTTGCAGCCACCGGTCGACCGGGTCGGTCGACCGATAACCTGGAATGAACTGTCGGTCGACCCATCGGTCGACTGGACATTTCCAGAGAGCAAACTCTCTTGGTCGGTCGACCGACCCGGTCGACCGGCCACTGTGCTGACACCGGTCGACCGGTTTGGCCTGTCAGCCAGTCTCCAGGTCAGAAAACAGGATTTAAAAATCTTTTATAAAATCCTAAAAATACATAGAAATTCTACAAAAATAGTTTTACCAATATACTTGAAAGAACAAACATGCTTGCACAAAATCAAGACATGTTATAGATGTTTTGGTCTATTTTTGTAACTTGGAAATATTAGCTCAATAACCAAAATGTATTTTTCCAAAACATGTTTTTCCAAACTTGTTTTTCTAAATCTTCATCAAATACAAAAACAAGATATTTGAGTTCATTTAAAAGCATGGTGTGTATGGATATGATCCACTACACAATCAATATGGAATATCTATGTTTTTGACATAAAGCTCTAATCATGATTTTGGTTTAAAGATATGAACTATGAAATACCAAAATCCAAGATAAATATTTTGTCTCAAAGAAAATCTTTGTTCTAAATAAAAATTCTTTTCTAAACATAAAAATCTTTTATGAAAGCACTTTAAATCAAGAGTTCTAATCAAGAGTGTGTGTGTGTGATATAACTTGAGCAATCCACCAACTATCTATCCTTTACATTTTTACTAAAACAAAAATACAAATTCTATACCTAGACCCAAGTCTTCAACTTCTTGAAGTCTTCCCTTGAAGGCTTCTCATCTTCTTGACTTGGTCCAAGCTTGATCCAAAAACTCCTTGGATCACCACATGCAAGCTCCAAATCTTGTTCTTTTATCCTTTGTTGATCTATGCACCTACTAAGATCTTGATCATGAATCTGTCACTAATTAAACACAAGATCATTAGTAACTATAACTACATGAGTTGATCATCATCAAAACTAGGGTGAAAGGCCTTTGGGCCAACAATATGAAGCTCTCGTGGTTAAGCACAAGTGAGGCACACAAGCAAACACAACCAAGCATATAGATATAGGCAATATGAATCAATGCAAGGCACAACACAAGCATATAAATGATATGGCAATATGAATGATGCAATGCACAAGGGTAAAGAGAGAGAGAGAGACTTAAGAGTCAATTGATCAAACGTAAACAACAAGATGTGTTTCGAGGTTCGAGCACCGAGCTCTACGTCCCCGCCTTCACCGAGAAGGATTTCCAACCCACTAGGAGTACCGAACTCCTCTCTCAAACAATACAACATACACCGAGGCAATACAAACAGCACCTCACACAAGAGGGGTAGGCCCTTAGCCAAACAACCAATCACCTCAACACTTGAGGGATACAAATCCAGCTCCACCTCACACAAGAGGGAGTAAACCACAACCACAACCTCTACCAAAGAGGGAGCAAACCACAACCCAAATCAACCTCTACCAAAGAGGGATACAATAAATAAATGGTTTACAACTTGGTGGTATATCTCAACCACAAACCAATTTTCCCACAAATAAATGATCCTATAGAATAGGATAGAATGATATAGCTCAAGTGAAAAACAAGTGTTTTGATCAAAGAAAATCTCTTGGGAAAATACCAAATAGATATAGATTTTTAGATCAAGAAACTAATTCCCAAAACCCTATTTTCTTTGAAATAAACAAAACACTTTAAAGCAAATAAGATGGATCTTTTTGGCACTAAAACACTTTTGAAAACTTGATTAAAACACTAGAGAAACTCTGAAAATTTTACTCTTAAAAACTTAGCCAAAAGCTCAAACAATGGGGTATATATAAACCCTAATCCAAAAACTGGCCGTTAGAGCAGTGTTCTGCTCTTGGCGGTTGGCGGTCGACCGCCCGGTCGACCGCCAACGGTCAAAAATTTGACCGTTGGAAGCCAGCGGTCGACTGCCCGGTCGACCGTCCCAATCCAGAGAGCAAATGCCCTCTGGCCGGTCGACCGCCCTTGCCTAACGGTCGACCGGTCGGTCGACAGCCCCAACCCGAGAGTTGGGTGCTTGCAATCGGTCGACCACTCGGTCGACCGGCCCAAGTGGCAAACCAAGCGTTCACTTTTGGTGCACGTCAGTCGACCGGTCCAGTCGACCGACTCTGGGCCCGGTCGACCGGCCCGGTCGACCGCCAGAGCTTGGCAGGCTGGGTTCTGGGTCAGAAAACTTAGGTTAAAAATATTCTAATAAAACTTCTAAAAATCCACAAAATAGTTTCTAATATTATATATGATATACAAACATGTGTTAAAAATTTCAACACAAATATCAAACATTTTAAACCATTTTTGTGTTATTGAAAAATTACTGAAAACCAAAACCTGTATTTTTTCAAACTTAGACTTTTCAAATAAACTTTGTCTAAACCTTATCCAAATACAAAAACATGATACTTAATCATTTTACAGCATGTTGCATATGGACATAGGTCCAACATGCATGAAACATATACATATCATTATTTTTGTCTTTAATTACCAAAATATGTTTTGTTAAAAATACCAAAACACCAAACCTCATGAATAGGCATATCAAAATAAGTTTGTCTAGGAAGTTAAGCAAGCATGTATATAGAATGAATCTACTATACGTAAACCATTTAAACTTGTTTTGATGTAACTTTTCATGAAAACAAATATCGGTTAAACCAAAAACCGAAATACCGAATCCAAAACATAAAACGTGTGTGCATTGTGAACTTGAGCATATCACACTATCTAATCTTTACACATGGATCTAAAACAAACTAAAAAACTATGGTACCGATGTTTTCTTGAGGAACTCTGTCTTCAAGGCGACTCGACCAAAATGTGATCCACCGAGCTTGACTCCAACGAGTGCTATATATGATCTTGATGCTCGGGCTCTTGAATCACCATGTGAGAAGCTCCAAAACTCCTTTGTTGTAGCTAATCACCTACTAATATCTTGGTTAAAGATCTGAAACTAAACATCACAAGATTATTAGTAAACTTAACTACATGAGTTAATCATCATCAAAACTAGAGTGAAAGGCCTCTGGGCCAACAATCTCCCCCTTTTTGATGATGACAAAACTCATGGAGTTATATATGCATGGATTAAAGTTAAGCTTCAAAGAAGCTCCCCCTCAACACATGCATAGCAATAAACAATAAGATATGCAATAAATACTAAATATGACTATGCATAAAATAATGAAATGAACATGCTCTTGATACCAAACTAAAACATGAATAGCATAAACATGCTCTTCCAAACTTTTAAAAAATAAATTCTTTTTCCCTTTTTTTTTAAATACATGCTCTTGATACCAATCAATTAAAAAAAATAATCAATCAATAGAGGCTCTTGATACCCAAAAAAAATGAAAACTCAACTATATGCATATAAACTCAACTATATGCATATAAAAACTCAAATACATGCATATAAACTCAAATACTTCCCCCCCTTTTTGTCAATCATCAACAAAGGGGTCAAAGAAAGCAAAACAAATGTTCTCCCACTTTTTATCTAAAACAAAAATGATACCAATAAGGGATGCAATCAAAACCAATATGATACCAATTAAAAATATGTCAATGAAGTGCATATTGATACCAATTGAAAGTGAACATAAAAACATTTAAGAAATGCCTACCAATTGAAAGTATATGAGGCATTGAAAACAAGTTTCAATCAAACATTTTGATATCAAAATGAAAACATATACCAATTGATAGTAAAAACAAAATCTTAATACCAATTGATAAGTAAACAAATAACATCTTGATACCAATTGAAGGTATTTTTCTTTATAAGCATATGATACCAAATTGAAAATCAATATTAATTTTTTTAATCATTTTTAATCATAAAGTATGGGAGTGGAATACAATGATAAACAAATTACCAATTGAAAGATAAAAATACGAATTTTCTCCCCCTTTATGAAATACCAAATAAAACAATGTATAAGCTTGTATCAGGATACCAATTGAAAACTAATCAATTGAAATATGATATACATTAAAAAGAATCAAGTTTTGGATTATGATGAACTTGATTTTGCAAAACTAAAATTTTTGATTTCATTGAGTACAAATAAAACATATATGAGTATACAAAAGAAGTGTCATAATTGATACCCATTGAAAGAATCCAATGATGCCCATTGAAACAATAATAATATCAAGTATATATCTCATAATATCTTCCACCCATTTCATGCACATGTTTAAAAGGGATTTTCAATATTAACATACAAGGCATGGTCTCTCAACCAACCGCCCGTAGAAGGTAGGGGTTTTCTGTTGGCCCAGTGGCCTTCCACTCTAGTTTTGATGATGATTAACTCATGTAGTTATGTTTACTAATAATCTTGTGATGTTTAGTTTCAGATCATTAACCAAGATATTAGTTGGTGATTAGCTTCAACAAAGGAGTTTTGAAGCCTTTCACATGGTGATTCCAGAGCCGAGCTTCAAGATCATACATAGCACTCGTTGGAGTCTAGATCGTGGATCACGGTTTGGATCGAGTCGCCTTGAAGACGGTGTTCCTCAAGAATACTTAGGTATCCTAGTGTTTAGTGTGTTTTAGATTCATGTGTAAAGATTAGATTGTCGATATGCTCAAGTTCACAATACACACACGATTCATGTTTTGGATTCGTTTTTTCGGTTTTTGGTTTAACCGATATTTGTTTTCATGACTAGTTAGATCAAAACAAGTTTAAATGGTTTATGTATAAGTAGATTCATTCTATATACATGCATGTTTAACTTCTTAGACAAACTTATTTTGACTTACCTATTCATGTGGTTTAGGTTTTGTATTTTCAACAAAACATATTTTTGGTATTAAAAGACAAAAACAATGATATGCATATGTTTTCATGTATATTGGACCTATGTCCATATGAAATATGTTTTAAAATGATTAAGTATCATGTTTTTATACTTGGATATGTTTTGGACAAAGTTTACTTGAAAAATCAAAGTTTGGAAAAATACAGTTTTTGGTTTTTGATAAAATTTGTAAGACACAAAAATGATTCAAAATGTTTGATATATGTGATGAAAATTTTATCACATGTTTATATGTTAATGAAAAATGATAAAACTATTTTTATGGATTTTTAGAAGATTAATGGGATTTATTAGAATATTTTTAAATAAGTTTTTCTGACTCAAGTTATTGCCTGCCAGGCTCTGGCGGTCGACCGGTCGGTCGACCGACGTGCACAGACCTATGCATGTTGGCCAGGCACAGGGATCGGTCGACCGGCCAGAGAGCTTTGCTTTCTATTTTTGGGCGGTCGACCGGGTTCCTCCAACGGTCATATTTATGACCGCTGGCGGTCGACCGGGCGGTCGACCGCAAGCCGTCACAGGCTGAAAAATCAGCCTAACGACTAGTTTTGTTTTGGGGCTATAAATACCCCATTGCTTTGAGTTTTTGAAAAAGATTTCAAGAGCTAAAATTTCTCTCTTTTCTTCGTGTTTATATCAAGTTTTCAAAAGTGTTTAAAGCTTCAAAAGATCTATCTTTATATTGTTTTGAGGTTTTGAAAAAATTAAAGAAAATAGAAATTTGGAAGATTTGTATTGTTCTTCATTTCTATCTTTTACAAAGAGTTTTCCCAAGTATTTTTTCTTTGAGTTTTTGTTTTCCAAACACCTTGATTTCCACACTTGAGCTATCATTCTATCCTCTCTATAAGATCAATTATTTTGTGGAAAAAGGAAAGTGTTTGTTGTTTAGACATACCACCAAGTTGTAAACCCCTTCTTTGTTAGATATCCCTCTTTGGTAGAGGTTGATTTGAATTGTGGGGTGCTCCCTCTTTGGTAGAGGTTGAGATTATTGGTTTACTCCCTCTTGGTGAGGTGGAGTTGGTGTTGGTTTGTATCCCTCTTCGGTAGAGGTGATTTGTGGTTGTTTGGCTAATGGCCTATCCCTCTTTGTCAGGTGGATTGTGTTTGTATTGCCTCGGTGGCATTGTATTGGTTGAGAGAGGAGTTCGGTACTCCTAGTGGATTGGAAATCCTTCTCGGTGAAGACGGGGACGTAAAGCTCGGTGCTCAAACCTCGAAACACATCTAGTTGTTTGCGTTTGATCCATTGACTCTCTCTCTCTTTACTTTGTGTTGTGCATCATTCATAGCATCATATATTATTTGCTTGTGTTGTGCCTTGCATCATTCATATTGCTTGTATCATCTTTATATGCTTGGCTTGTGTTTGTGTGCTTCACTTGTACTTAACCACGAGAGCTTCATATAGCACCTCAACTCTTATTCAGAGGAATCAAAAGGAGTTAGTCCAGAGCCCTTCACGGGGAATTCGACTACACTCGTTGGTTATACTAAGTGTAGTTCAAATTAGTTTTAATTTTCGCGTTTAGTTTCTAGATTAGCCATATCACATATTCACCCCCCTAGGTGATTTCAATTAGTATCAGAGCCTACGCTCCTGATATTTGGTTTAACCACCTAGGAGTGAGATCTTTTTAGCTAATCTATCATTTGCATTTGCACGTATATTTATTTGCACACACTCATGGATTGCTTGTCACCTCCCATGTTTGATGTTTCCAACATTGACACATGGAAATTTTGGATGTCCATGTATTTGAAAACCCTAGGCTTGCATGTTTTCCTTGCCGCTATCAAGAAATGCTATCTTGGTAACCGCAATCATATAGGGGCCAATGCACAAGCCCTTGAGGCTATTAGAAGCACGCTAAACAAAGAATATCTTATGCTTGTTTCTAACTTTGATTCCGCCTTTGCAGTGTGGAACAAGTTGACCACCTCCAAGCTTCAATTGCCAATCCAACCGGAGAAATCTAGTGGAGAATCCGAGTCACAATGCTTCATGATCCAAGGGAATGACTCCCTTGAGGTACATTCGGATACTCAACTAGATAGTGCTAGCTCTTCATTTGATGATCAAGATAGTATGGATGCCAATACTTTAAATGAAGAGTTATCTATTGTTTGTGAAAACCTCCTTGAAAAATATAAAGTTTTGAGAAAGAAAACTTGTAAGATTAATAAAGAAAAAGAGGATTTGTTTTCAAAACTTGAGTTGATTTTGTAAGAGAAGGTTGAGATTTCTAATGAGAGGGATTCATTGAAATCTTAACTTGAACATGCATTAAAAGAAAATGAAGTTTTGAAAATAATGATTGTGAAACAATTTTGAAGAAAAATGAAAACTTGTCTTCAAAAGTTAATTTTTTTAAAAAGAAAATGAATCTTTAAAATGAAAATTGCTTCTATTTCTAAGGACTTAGAAATGCGTTTAAAGAAAAATGAATCTTTGAAAAATAATATAGATTCACATGTTTGTCATGCTAGGGTAGTTTCGCCTAGTTCACCTATTGCATGCCACACTTCTTCTTTAATTAAAAATGATATATCCATGCTTAAGAAGAGTGTTGATTGTTTGGGCTCCACTTTGAGCCAATGTGTTGTGGGTCATACACGTTTGGAATCTTTGTTTCGAAAGAAACAATTTCCATCTTTGCATGCACACCCTCCACGGCATACACATGCTACTCACGGTCACCACCATCACACTTTGTATGCTCATGTGTACACTTGTACACATTGTGTGTTGGCCCAAGGTTACAATCACCCGTGTTTAGTGTGTTTTGATGATTACAAAACATATTAGATATTTGTACTAATAATGTTTGTTGTTTAAGTATGTTTCAGGGTTCTAACTCAACTAGAAGGGTTCTTCCCTAAAGGAGAGTATTTTGGACTCAAGTCAACTCAAATTGGGCTCAAGAATCAAGTTATGAAGATCATATGGTGGAAAGCCCTCTTGAAGCACTTGTAGTACTTAGAACTAATGTAAGAAATAGATTGTTAAAGTTTGAGTTTTGAAAATTGGCTCTAGGATACACACACACATTTTTAATACAAGTTTTTCAAGTTAAAGTTTTTGTTTCTAAGCTTTTTTCATGACTTGACAAATATACATGACTCCAAGTTTTACAAAGACATATATCATTTTTAAATCATGTATACTCTTTTCATCATGATACTTAGATACTCTTTACTTCAAAATATTTTAAAATCAAAAAATTTCCAAGTCCTGCTGCAGCTGTTTTTTCTATTTCAGGCTTGACCGGCCGACAGGCCCGGTCGACCGGCGCCAGTGTCAGGATGTGCACGTTTGTGCACGTCTGTCGGCCGACCACTCGGGTCGACCGACTGTAAGCAGTTGCTCTCGGGTTTTCTGGGTCGACCGCCTGGTCGACCGCCCGAAGAAAACTGTGTTTTCTCTTAGAGGACGGTCGACCGGACCGGTCGACCCGAGCCCAACGGCTCTTTGCCAGCAGAGCTGGCGGCCGACCGGCCCGGTCGGCCGCTAGGCCTGCAAAAGCCCAACGGCCCTTTCCTCTTTTGTGCAATTCTGAAATCTGTTTTATTGATCTGTTTTAGCAGGCCTTTTTCTGAGGTTTTGGAGAACTTTTTCAGGTCAAATAAGATTAAAATAAATTGTTTTTAACCTATTTCTCTCCCTATAAATAGAGGAGAAGAGTCTCTTACTAGACACCAAGAAAAATCCTCAAGTTTTCATAGTTTTTAAAAAGAAAAGAAAAGTGTTTAAGCTCCTCATTTCCTACTCTTTCTTGAGCTTATTTTTAGTTGTTTTCTCTAGCAAAAATCATCTCTACAACTGAGTTTTCTCACTACACTTCTTAGAGCCAAAAATTCCTTACTCATTCTATAAGGAAGTTGTAAAAGAGTGAGAGATTGTAAAGAGTTTAAGTGATCTTGTTGTGATCACTTTGGTTACTTGTTCCTCTCTTGTTCTTGTGGAGACACCTCTTCGGTAGAGGTTATTGTACTTGGTAGAGCTCCGTGCTCGGGTCTTCGGTAGACCATTGTAATCGTCCTCGGTGGATAGTGGAAACCCTTCATGGAGGTGAAGGCGGGGAGTAGAGCGGTGGCTCGAACCTCGAAATAAATATCTTGTGTTTGCGATTGCCTTGTGTCCATTTTGCTTTAAATTTCTCTTGCTCTCTATTGCTTTCAATTACTTGCTTGAGATCTAATTTTCTTTCCTTGTGATATTGCCTCTAGTTTGTGTAACTTGTGATATATCTTGTGTGCATTTCATCATTGCATATTATTCATTCTTTGTTCAATCAATTCTCATACAACAAGGTTGCATTGCGCACCTCTAACCCATTCAAGGGGAATTGGGAGGAAGGAGTTCAGAACCTCTCACGGGGTATTCGGCTCTTAGTCTTGTTTTGAGAAATCGTTGCATCATTCATCCTTCTTAATTTTAAAAGATTGTTAGATTAGCAATTACACCTATTCACCCCCCCTTCTAGGTATTTTTTCAATTGGTATCAGAGCTTGGACTCTAGGCTCTTGGCTTAACAACCTTAGAGAGATCCTAATTTTGCTAATCACTTCATTCATTCTTCATAGACTCTCACCTAGTAAAAATGGCCGATGGAATTAAAACCCCACCTAAGTTTGATGGACTTAACTTTCCCATATGGAAAGTTAAGATGACCGTTTTCTTGCAATCTCTAGGTAGTCGAGTTGCAAAGGCCGTAACCAAACCCTTTAGTGCACCCCCCGGTGATGAATCCACTTGGTCCGAAATTGAGACTAAGGAATTTGATGCCAATGCTAGGGCTCATTATGCACTCCTTCAAGCCCTTAATGATGATGATATAGCTAGAGTTATTCATTGCAAGTCAGCATATGAAATTTGGACACACTTGCTAGTTACACATGAGGGGACCTCACAAGTGAAGAGGGCTAAGATAGACCTTCTTCGGTCCCAATATGAGAACTTTTGCATGCAAGAAAATGAAACCATAGATGATATGGTTACAAAATTTACTAAGATTACTAATGGACTTCTTCTCTAGGTGATGCTATCGACAACGATCAAAGAGTTAGAAAGATCATCCGGGCTCTTTCTCCTTCATGGGAAGTAAAAGCAACCACCTTGAAGGAACTCAATGACAAGGAGGAGATGGAGTTAATTGGTCTCATTGGGAACCTCAAAACCCATGAGATGGAGAGGAAAGCAAGGGAGGACATGGCTCCTTCCATGAAGAAGACTATAGCCTTCAATAGTCAATCCACACACTCTGACGAAGACGATGAAGAAGAAGATGACGAAGAGCTCTCACTTCTTGTGAAGAACGTCCGGAGGATGTATAACAAGGCTAAATTCCAAGGAAGAAGGAGATGGCAAGGAGGCAAAGAAGAAAGAAAGATTATTTGCTTCAATTGCCAAAGACCGGGACACATTGTTGCGGAGTGCCCGGATAAAGTAAAGCCCTCCACCTCAAAGAAGCAATACAAGAAGAAAGCAATGAAGGCTACATGGGATTCCGAGAGCGAATCCAAGGAGGAAATCGACACCGCAAACATGTGCTTCATGGCCAATGAAAGCACAAGCAAGGTAACCCCTTCCACTTCTCTTAATGATGAACTTTCCATGGATGAATTAGGAGAAGCATTTGTAAAACTATCACATAACTATGATTTTCTTAAGAAAAAGTATTTAAAAATGAAAAAGGAAAATGAATCTCTTAATCATCAAGTTTTTACTCTTTCTAAAGAAAAAGATGAATTACTTTCCACTCTTGTTTCCACCCAAAAAGATTTTGACAAATATAAGATTTCTTGTAAAGGCAAGTCCCCACTAATTGATTCTAATGAGATTACCATGCTTAAAGAAAGAATAGACTCATTAGGAATTGTTTTGAAAAATTGTGAGTTTGATAAGAAGAAGATAGAGGCCATGTTTCCTAAGAAACAAGCCCCTAAGAAAAATGTTTACCATGCTCATGCTCATGTTCATACCACACAACCTTTACATCGTGGCAAACCCCCAAAACATGCTCACACTTCACACACACATCATGCATTCATGTATGGAAGAGTGTTCTCATGTTCACATTGTGGGCGGAAAGGGCACTTAGCTAATTTTTGCTATGATAGACTAAGTGCATCTTGTCATAATATTTGGGTTCGAAGTACTAACTTTCAAGGACCCAAGAAAATTTGGGTACCAAAGTCAACAATTTTGTTAAATGATGTAGGTACCTTCCAAGGCCCAACGACGTAGAGGATTGTGGTATCTTGATAGTGGTTGCTCAAGGCACATGACTTGGGACATCAACAACTTTGCAACCCTATCAAGATACCATAAAGGTGGCACCGTCACCTTCGGAGATGATGCCAAGGGTAAAATCATCGGTATTGGTAATGTAAAACTCGGCACATCCCCTTTAATTGAGAATGTAGTTTTAGTTGATGGCCTCAAGCATAACCTCTTGAGTGTTAGTCAACTTTGTGATAAAGGTTTTGATGTTATTTTTGATCATGTAGTTTGTAAAGTAATTGATAGAATTTCTAATACTTGTGTGTTTTTCGGTTTTCGTGGAAGTAATGTTTATATGATAGATATGTCTAATATGTCTTGTAATATTACTTGTTTAAAAGCCCTCGATGATGACTCTTGGTTGTGGCATAGAAGATTAGGGCATATTTCTTTTGACCATATATCTAGGTTAAACACAAAGGAAATGGTGAAAGGTATTCCTTGTTTGAGTTTTGAAAAGGACCGAGTTTGTGACGCATGTCAATTTGGGAAACAAACTAAGTCTTCTTTCAAGTCAATTAAGGATATCATGACATCACGTCCTTTGGAGTTAATCCATATGGACCTATTTGGCCCTACTCAAACCAAAAGTCTAAGTGGGAATAGATTTGCATTTGTTTTGGTTGATGACTTTTCACGGTTTACTTGGGTTTTCTTTCTTGAACACAAAAATCAAGCCTTTTCACACTTTCAAGCCTTTAAGAAAAGAGTTGAAAAGGAAAAAGATACTTCAATTTTAAGAATAAGAAGTGATAGAGGAGGTGAGTTCATTAACCTACCCTTTACCACTTTTTGTGAAGAACATGGAATTAAGCATGAACTTTCTTGTCCTAGAACTCCACAACAAAATGGAGTAGTTGAACGGAAAAATCGAACTTTACAAGAGATGGCTAGGACAATGCTAAGTGAATATGGTCTACCACATTATTTGTGGGCCGAGGCCGTTAATACATCATGCTATATATCAAATCGTGTTTTCTTGTGTAAAAATACTTCAAAAACTTCTTTTGAAATGTACTTTTCTAGAAAACCAAATGTTTCATATTTCAAGGTTTTTGGATGCAAATGTTTTGTTTTAAATACAAAAGATAATTTAGGAAAATTTGATGCTAAAGCTTATGAGGCAATTTTTGTGGGTTATTCTAATGCAAGTAAGGCTTATAGAATCTTCAATAGATCATCTTGACTATTGAGGAATCTATACATGTTAAGTTTGAAGAATCTAACTTGTTTGTTAAGAATGTTGTAGGAATAGATGCATTGGATGAAGGCTTGGAGAAAGTGACCTTGGAGGATACACCTACTATGGGAGACAAGCCAAAGGATGATGAAGGAAGTGAAGCTAAAGTAAAAGAGGCTCAAGGAAATGAACATCAATCAAATGAAGTGGAGCCTACTCATCAACTTCCAAAGGATTGGAGATACAATCCTCATCATCCCAAGGACCTCGTCATAGGTGAAGTATCAAAAGGGGTAACCACTCGCTCTAAACTTCATGATTTTTGTGGTCATTATGCATTTATTTCTCATGTTGAACCCAAGAACGTCCTCGAAGCCGAGGCCGATTCATATTGAATGCTAGCTATGCAAGAGGAACTCAATCAATTTGAGCGCAACCAAGTTTGGCACCTTGTTCCTAGGCCCCACGATAGACCAACAATTGGTACTAAGTGGATCTTTAAGAACAAGTTGGATGAATCGGGTAACGTTGTTAGGAATAAAGCTAGGTTAGTTGCCCAAGTTTACACTCAAATCGAAGGAATCGATTTTGAAGAAACCTTTGCACCCGTAGCACGGCTTGAAGCCATACGGATGACACTAGCATTTGCCTCATATAAAGATTTTAAATTATTTCAAATGGATGTTAAAAGTACTTTTCTAAATGGTTTTATTGAAGAGGAGGTGTATATTGAACAACCCCCCGGGTTTGTTGATCCTACACATCCGAATTTTGTGTTTAAATTAGATAAAGCTCTTTATGGTTTAAAACAAGCCCCTAGGGCTTGGTATGAAAGACTTTCTTCATTTTTAATTTCAAATGGTTTTAAGAAAGGTAAAATTGACACAACATTGTTTACAAAACATGTAGCAAATGATATTCTTATTGTGCAAATTTATGTAGATGATATTATTTTTGGGTCTACTAATGAATCTCTTTGCCAAGCTTTTGAATCATGCATGAAGGAAGAATTTGAAATGTCTATGATGGGGGAACTCAACTATTTCCTTGGACTCCAAATCAAGCAAAGGAAGGATGAGATCTTCATCAATCAAGCCAAGTACACTAAGGAGCTAATCAAAAGGTTCGGGCTTGAAGGATCAAAAGTAAGCAAAACTCCTATGGCAACAACTACCAAGCTTGACAAGGATGAACAAGGTAAAAATGTAGACATTAAGCTTTATCGTAGCATGATTGGTAGTTTATTGTATTTGACGGCTAGTAGGCCGGATATTATGTTTTCCGTTTGTCTTTGTGCACGTTTTCAATCTTGTCCTAAAGAGTCTCATATAATTGCGGTTAAACGCATAATTAGATACCTTAAGGGCACTATTGAAATGGGTTTGTGGTATCCGAAAACCGGCCAATTTTCAATGATGAGTTTTTCGGATGCCGACTATGCGGGTTGTAGGGTAGATAGGAAGAGCATAAGTGGAACATGTCAATTCCTAGGTAATTGTCTTGTATCTTGGTCTTCCAAAAAGCAAAATTCGGTAGCCCTTTCAACCGCCGAGGCGGAGTATGTTGCAGCCGGAGCTTGTTGTGCACAAGTTCTTTGGATGAAACATACTCTCCTCGACTATGATTTACACTTTGATCATGTTAAAATATTTTGTGATAATACTAGTACTATTCACATGACAAAGAATGCAAATTAACATAGTAAAACCAAACACATTGACATTAGGTATCACTTTCTTAGAGATCATTATGAGAAAGGTGATATTGATATTGACTATGTTTCTACCGATTTTCAACTTGCCGATATTTTTACTAAAACTCTAGATTATGCTAGATTCTTCTTTATTTGTGGTGAGTTGAATGTTTGCATTATGGATTCTTAAAAATAATCTTTTAAATGTTTTGTTTGTTTTGTTTAACCCTTTTTGATGTATGACAAAAAGGGGGAGAAAAAGTATAAGTAAAATATAAGTGTGTTTGTTGTATTTGAGATGCATTTAAGTTTTTAACAAAACTATGTGTTTTCAATGCCTTATGTATTTAGCTCTTCATTGACATTCTTGATACATAGCATTATTTGAGGGGGAGCTTTCCAAGCTCTTCTTCCATTTTTATTTAAATAACGTATATGTTTTGTCATCATCAAAAAAGGGGAGATTGTTGGCCCAAGGTTACAATCACCCGTGTTTAGTGTGTTTTGATGATTACAAAACATATTAGATATTTGAACTAATAATGTTTGTTGTTTAAGTGTGTTTCAGGGTTCTAACTCAACTAGAAGGGTTCTTCCCTAAAGGAGAGTATTTTGGACTCAAGTCAACTCAAATTGGGCTCAAGAATCAAGTTATGAAGATCATGTGGTGGAAAGCCCTCTTGAAGCACTTGTAGTACTTAGAACCAATGTAAGAAATAGATTGTTAAAGTTTGAGTTTTGAAAATTGGCTCTAGGATACACACACACATTTTTAATACAAGTTTTTCAAGTTAAAGTTTTTGTTTCTAAGCTTTTCTCATGACTTGACAAATATACATGACTCCAAGTTTTACAAAGACATATATCATTTTTAAATCATGTATACTCTTTTCATCATGATACTTAGATACTCTTTACTTCAAAATATTTTAAAATCAAAAAAATTCCAAGTCCTGCTGCTGCTGTTTTTCTGTTTCAGGCTTGACCGGCCGACCGGCCCGGTCGACCGGCACCAGTGTCAGGATGTGCACGTTTGTGCACGTCTGTCGGCCGACCACTCGGGTCGACCGACTGTAAGCAGTTGCTCTCGGGTTTTCTAGGTCGACCGCCCCGGTCGACCACCCGAAGAAAACCGTGTTTTCTCTTAGAGGACGGTCGACCGGACCGGTCGACCCGAGCCAACGGCTCTTTGCCAGCAGAGCTGGCGGCCGACCGGCCCGGTCGGCCGCCAGGCCTGCAAAAGCCCAACGGCTCTTTCCTCTTTTGTGCAATTCTGAAATCTGTTTTATTGATCTGTTTTAGCAGGCCTTTTTCTGAGGTTTTGGAGAACTTTTTCAGGTCAAATAAGATTAAAATAAATTGTTTTTAACCTATTTCTCTCCCTATAAATAGAGGAGAAGAGTCTCTTACTAGACACCAAGAAAAATCCTCAAGTTTTCATAGTTTTCAAAAAGAAAAGAAAAGTGTTTAAGCTCCTCATTTCCTACTCTTTCTTGAGCTTGTTTTCAGTTTTGTTCTCTAACAAAAATCATCTTTACAACTGAGTTTTCTCACTACACTTCTTAGAGCCAAAAATCCCTTACTCATTCTATAAGGAAGTTGTAAAAGAGTGAGAGATTGTAAAGAGTTTAAGTGATCTTGTTGTGATCACTTTGGTTACTTGTTCCTCTTCTTGTTCTTGTGGAGACACCTCTTCGGTAGAGGTTATTGTACTTGGTGGAGCTCCGTGCTCAGGTCTTCGGTAGACCGTTGTAATCGTCCTCGGTGGATAGTGGAAACCCTTCACGGAGGTGAAGGCGGGGAGTAGAGCGGTGGCTCGAACCTCGAAACAAATATCTTGTGTTTGCGATTGCCTTGTGTCCATTTTGCTTTAAATTTCTCTTGCTCTCTATTGCTTTCAATTACTTGCTTGAGATCTAATTTTCTTTCCTTGTGATATTGCCTCTAGTTTGTGTAACCTGTGATATATCTTGTGTGCATTTCATCATTGCATATTATTCATTCTTTGTTCGATCAATTCTCATACAACAAGGTTGCATTGCGCACCTCTAACCCATTCAAGGGGAATTGGGAGGAAGGAGTTCAGAACCTCTCACGGGGTATTCGGCTCTTAGTCTTGTTTTGAGAGATCGTTGCATCATTCATCCTTCTTAATTTTAAAAGATTGTTAGATTAGCAATTACACCTATTCACCCCCCTCTAGGTGTTTTTCATTGTGGACATAAGGGCCACCTTGCTAGATTTTGCTATGATAGAATACATGATGAAAATTTAGCAAATAATTTTGTTTGGGTTAGGAAAGGGACTAACCCCCATGGACCTAAAAAAGTATGGGTACCAAGACCACCCCTATTGTATTTGATCTTGGTGTGGGCTCTCACATGACGTGAGAGTAGCGGTACCTTGGAGTGAATGCGTTCCGAGCTTCATGATGACCATTTGGATGCATCACTTTAAAGGGCGGTTGGATGGGAGACCATGCCTTGTATGCTTTATAGTGAAAATCATTTTAAACTTGAGCATGAAATGGGTGGTAGATTATATGAGATATAAACTTGATATTATTTGTGTTTCAATTGGTATCATTGGATTCTTTCAATTGGTATCAATATTGATATTTTTATATACTCATATATTTGTATGTATGTATGCCTTCATTTCCTATAGTATCAATTTCGATTGGTATATAATTTTCATACATAAATATATTTATGCTAAAGCTTGAATTTTTAATGAATATCATATTTCAATCGATTAGTTTTTCAATTGGTATGCTAATACAAGTTTTTACATAATTTCAATTGGTATTTCATAAAAGGGGAGAAAACTCATATTTTATCTTTCAATTGGCATTTCGTTTACCCTAGATTTCCACTCCCTTACTTTATGATAGAAAATGAATTAAAAAAATTGTAGAATATTATAATTTCAATTGGTATCATATACTTAAAAAGAATAATACTTTTTATTGATATCAAGATGTTTATTTGAATGTTTTTAATTGGTATCAAGATGCTTTTGCTTCTTAAAATTGGTATATGTGTTTTTATGTTTCCCTTCAATTGGTATCAAGATGCACTACTTTGACATATTTTTTTTGGTATCTTAATTGATTGTCACCCCTTATTTACATTATTTTTGTTTTTAGACAAAAAGGGGGAGAAGAATTTATTGATTTGTTTTTACTTTGACCCTTTGTTGATGATTGACAAAAAGGGGGAAAATTATTTGAGTTTATATGCATGTTTTTATATGCATGTTTTGTTTATCTAGAAACATATTTTTTATTTATTAGTTTGTCATTTAATTGGTATCAAGAGCTTTATTTAAAAGAACATTTAATTGGTATCAAGAGCTTTATTTAAAGAACATGTTTATTTTTGTATCAAGAGCTTTATTTAAAGAACATGTTTATTTTGGTATCAAGAGCTTTACTTGAGTTTTACTATTTAATTGGTATTAAGACCATGGTTCATTGTTTTATGCATATCTATTGGTATCAAGAGCCTGTTTATATGCATTTCATAGTTTTATGCATATCTATGCATTCTCATGTTTTATATTCATTGCATATATTTGTTGTTTTCTTCTATGCATGAGTTAAGGGGGGGCTTCTTTGAAGCTTAACTTTAATCCATGCATATATAACTCCATGAGTTTTGTCATCATCAAAAAGGGGGAGATTGTTGGCCCAGTGGCCTTCCACTCTAGTTTTGATGATGATTAACTCATGTAGTTATGTTTACTAATAATCTTGTGATGTTTAGTTTCAGATCATTAACCAAGATATTAGTTGGTGATTAGCTTCAACAAAGGAGTATTGAAGCCTTTCACATGGTGATTCCAGAGCCCGAGCATCAAGATCATACATAGCACTCGTTGGAGTCTAGCTAGTGGATCACGGTTTGGTTCGATTCGCCTTGAAGATGGTGTTCCTCAAGAAGACTTAGGTATCCTAGTGTTTAGTGTGTTTTAGATCCATGTGTAAAGATTAGATAGTTGATATGCTCAAGTTCACAATACACACACGCTTCATGTTTTGGATTCGTTTTTCGGTTTTTAGTTTAACCGATATTTATTTTCATGACTAGTTAGATCAAAACAAGTTTAAATGGTTTATGTATAAGTAGATTCATTCTATATACATGCATGCTTAACTTCTTAGAAAAACTTATTTTGACTTACCTATTCATGTGGTTTAGGTTTTGTATTTTCAACAAAACATATTTTTGGTATTAAAAGAAAAACAATGATATGCATATGTTTTCATGTATATTGGACCTATGTCAATATGCAACATGTTTTAAAATGATTAAGTATCATGTTTTTGTACTTGGATATGTTTTGGACAAAGTTTACTTGAAAAATCAAAGTTTGGAAAAATACAGTTTTTAGTTTTTGATAAAATTTGTAAGACACAAAAATGATTCAAAATGTTTGATATTTGTGATGAAATTTTTATCACATGTTTATATATCAATTAAAAATGATAAAACTATTTTTATGGATTTTTAGAAGATTAATGAGATTTATTAGAATATTTTTAAACAAGTTTTTCTTACCCAAATTATTGCCTGCCAGGCTCTGGCGGTCGATCGGTCCGGTCGACCGGATTCCAGAGTCGGTCGACCGACGTGCACAGACCGGTGCACGTTGGTCAGGCACAGGGATCGGTCGACCGGTCGGTCGACCAGCCATAGAGCTTTGCTCTCTGTTTTTGGGCGGTCAACCGGACGGTCGACCGGGTTCCTCCAATTATGACCATTGGCGGTTGACCGGGCGGTTGACTGCCAGCCGTCACAGGCTGAAAAATCAGCGTAACGGTAGTTTTGTTTTGGGGCTATAAATACCCTATTGCTTTGAGTTTTTGAAAAAGATTTCAAGAGTTAAAATTTCTCTCTTTTGTTGGTGTTTAAATCAAGTTTTCTAAAGTGTTTAAAGCTTCAAAAGATCTATCTTTATATTGTTTTAAGGTTTTGGAAAAATCAAAGAAAATAGAAATTTGGGAGATTTGTTTTGTTCTTCATTTCTATCTTTTACAAAGAGTTTTCCCAAGTATTTTTTCTTTGAGTTTTTGTTTTCCAAACACCTTGATTTCCACACTTGAGCTATCATTCTATCCTCTCTATAGGATCACTTGTTTTGTGGAAAAAGGAAAGTGTTTGTGGTTGAGACATACACCAAGTTGTAAACCCTTCTTTGTTGGATATCCCTCTTTGGTAGAGGTTGATTTGGATTGTGGTGTGCTTCCTCTTTGGTAGAGGTTGAGATTATTGGTTTACTCCCTCTTGGTGAGGTGGAGTTGGTGTTGGTTTGTATCCCTCTTCGTTAGAGGTGATTTGTGGTTGTTTGGCTAAGGGCCTATCCCTCTTTGTGAGGTGGATTGTGTTTGTATTGCCTCGGTGGCATTGTATTGGTTAAGAGAGGAGTTCGGTACTCCTAGTGGATTGGAAATCCTTCTCTGTGAAGGCGGGGACGTAGAGCTCGGTGCTCGAACCTCGAAACACATCTAGTTGTTTACGTTTGATCCAATTACTCTCTCTTTACTTTGTGTTGTGCATCATTCATAGCATCATATATTATTTGCTTGTGTTGTGCCTTGCATCATTCATATTGCTTGTATCATCTTTATATGCTTGGCTTGTGTTTGTGTGCCTCACTTGTACTTAACCACGAGAGCTTCATATAGCACCTCAACTCTTATTCAGAGGAATCAAAGGAGTTAGTCCAGAGCCCTTCACGGGGAATTCGGCTACACTCGTTGGTTGTACTAAGTGTAGTTGTAAATTAGTTTTAATTTCCGCATTTAGCTTCTAGATTAGCCATATCACCTATTCACCCCCCTAGGTGATTTCATTTTCAAAAATAGATTTGAAATATATAGTATGTTTGAAAATTCTACCATAATGAAGAATACTGCAACTAGTTAAATTGACAATCTTGAAAACTAGTACGAAATTCTTCAAGTAAGGAATAAAACAAAATTATATTTCATGAAAAACATGTAAATCACATGGTCACTAAACACTCAAAGTCCATAAAGCCCATACATACTCATGAAAACATAATCATGAGAAACATTTAAATGAAGTAAGTGTACAAGTGTTATGTGAAACACATAATCATGAAATAAAGCTCAAAATTCCTTAAACATGAAATTCATCAAAGCTATTTAATCTTCAAGGCATATGTATGTCATGTTCAAATTAAAGTATACATACATGTCCAAAACATAATGAGTACACAAAAGTATATGCATGAAGGCACGTGGCTCAAGGATGTATATGTATAATCAATAGTTTAGACAAGATGGACATATACATGAAGTTAAATATAAAAATGAAAACATGGATAAAATAGGAATACAAGTCAAATGCATGAATCATCAAAACTAGACTGTACTAGCACATCTAATAGGTACAAATAAGCGTTCAAGCACAAACATATAAAAATCTATTTGTGGCCCACTATATGTACAAGTACAAATCCTAGTCTTAATGAAAATAACATTTAAACATATATTCAAAACAAGAAGCATAAAACAAGATATAAATCAATATGATAAACATAAATACGATCATTATGTAAATCCACATGCTATTAGAACTATGATATACATAATAACTAAACAATGGTGAGAACACAACATATGGGTCCATATAAACATGGGTGATCTTAATTGCTATGCATGTATGTCAAGGATCTAATAATCATGACATTATCATAATAATCTATAACATCAAAACCTGAAGCATCAAAAACAAAAATCATAAACATACATATGATCATTATGTATATGCATATGCATTAAATTTAGGATATACATATTAGTTTAAAACCAAGTGAGAACACAAAGATATAAGTCCATATTAAATATGGGTGTCTCAAATAACTAAACATGTATATCACTAATCTAATAAATATGGCATAAGCATAATGAACAATAAAATAAGACATGCTATGAAACAAAGACATGAAAAGCATGCAAACATAAACAGGAGTTAGAGATCGATACCAAAACCAATGAAGGCACCTCTCTAGTTCTCCAAACCATGGTGGTCTTCCCACCAAAACATCCCTTGAAAGTGATGCATCCAAATAGTAATCTTTAAGTTCAGCTCTCACGTCATGCGAGAGCCCATACCTACATCAAATACAATAGGGGTTGTCTTTGGTACCTACACTCTTTTGGGTCCATGGGGGTTAGTACCTTGTCTAACCCAACAAATTTATTTGCTAAATTTACATCATGTATACGATCATAACAGAATTTAGTAAGGTGGCCCTTACGTCCATAATGTGTACAAGTGTACACATGAGCATACAAAGTGTGATGGATGTGACCGTGAGGAGCATGTGTGTGCCGTGGAAGGTGTGCATGCATAATAGGAACTTGTTTCTTTCGAAACAAAGATTCCAAATGTGTATGACTCACAACACAATGGCTCAAATTGGAGCCCAAATAATCCATATTCTTCTTTAATAAATTTATATCTTTTTCAATTAAAGAAGAAGTGATACATGCAATGGGTGAGCTAGATGGAACTACCCTAGCATGGCAAACATGAGAATCTATATTATTTTTCAAAGATTCATTTTTCTTTAAAACAATTTCTAATTCCTTGGAAATAGAAGAAATTTCAATTTTAAAGAATCATTTTCTTTTAAAACAAAATTAACTTTTGAAGACAATTTTTCATTTTTCTTCAAAATTATTTCACAATCCTTTTTATTTTTCAAAAATTCATTTTCTTTTAGGGCAAGTTCAACCTTAGATTTCAATGAATCCCTTTCATTAGAAATCTCCTCTTTCTCTTGCAAAACCAAACCAAGTTTAGAAGACAAATTTCATTTTCTTTATTTAATGTAAAAGTCTTCTTTTTCAAAGATTATACTTTTCTATCAATTTTTCACAAACAATAGAAAGTTCTTCATTTAAAGTGTTAGGATCAACATGCTCATTACTAGAAGAACTAGCATCATCACAATCTATTTGAGATTCTGAATATACCTCGAGGGAGTCATTCCCTTGGACCATGAAGCATTGTGACTTGGATTCTCCGTTAGATTCCTCCTCCGGTTGAATGGCAATTGAAGCTTGGAGGAGGTCAACTTGTTCCACACTGCAAAGGCGGAATCAAAGTTAGAAACAAGCATAAGATATTCTTTGTTTAGCGTGCTTCTAATAGCCTCAAGGGCAAGTGTATTGGCCCCTATATGATTGCGATTACCAAGATAGCATTTCTTGGTAGCGGCAAGGAAAACATGCAAGCCTAGGGATTTCAAATACATGGACATCCTAAATTTCCACATGTCAATGTTGGAGACATCAAATATGGGAGGTGACAAGCAATCCATGATTGTGTGTAAACAATATAAATGTGCAAATGCAAATGGTAGATTAGCTAACCAAGATCTCACTCCTAGGTGGTTAAACCAAATATCAGGAGCGTAGGCTCTGATACCAATTGTAAGTACACCTAGAGGGGGGTGAATAGGTGTACCGCTAATCTAATGACCTAAATGCAGAAATTAAAACTAATTTGCAACAACACTTGGTGCAACCAATGAGTGTAGCCGAATTCCCCGTGAAGGGCTCTGGACTAACTCCTCTTGATTCCTCTGAATAAGAGTTGAGGCGCTATATGAAGCTCTCGTGGTTAAGCACAAGTGAGACACACAACAAACACAATCAAGCATATAGATATAGGCAATATGAATCAATACAAGGCACAACACAAGCATATAAATAATATGGCAATATGAAATGATGCAATGCACAAGGGTAAAAGAGAGAGAGAGTTAAGAGTCAATTGATCAAACGCAAACAACAAGATATGTTTCGAGGTTCGAGCACCGAGCTTTACGTCCCCGCCTTCACCGAGAAGGATTTCCAATCCACTAGGAGTACCGAACTCCTCTCTCAATCAATACAACCTCCACCGAGGCAATACAAACAGCACCTTACACAAGAGGGGTAGGCCCTTAGCCAAACAACCAATCACCTCAACACTTGAGGGATACAAATACAACTCCACCTCACACAAGATGGAGTAAACCATAACCACAACCTCTACCAAAGAGGGAGCAAACCACAACCAAATCAACCTCTACCAAAGAGAGATACAATAAGTAAGGGTTTACAACTTGGTGGTATATCTCAACCACAAATCAATTTTCCCACAAATAAATGATCCTATAGAATAGGATTGAATGATAAGCTCAAGTGGAAAACAAGTGTTTTGATTAAAGAAAATCTCTTGAGAAAGTACCAAATAGATATAGATTTTTAGATCAAGAAACTAATTCCCAAAAACCTATTTTCTTTGAAATAAACAAAACACTTTAAAACAAATAAGATGGATCTTTTTGGCACTAAAACACTTTTGAAAACATGATTAAAACACTGGAGAAACTCTGGAAATTTTGCTCTAAAAAACTTAGCCGAAAACTCAAACAATGGGGTATATATACACCCTAATCCAAAAACTAGCCGTTAGAGCAGTTTTCTGCTCTTGGCGGCTGGCGGTCGACCGCCCGATCGACCGCCAATGGTCAAAAATTTGACCGTTGGAAGCCAGCGGTTGACCGCCCGGTCGGCCTCCCAATCCAGAGAGAAAAAGCTCTCTGGCCGGTCGACCGCCCTTGCCTAACGGTCGACCGGTCGGTCGACCGCCCCAACCCGAGAGTTGGGTGCTTGCAGTCGGTCGACCGCTAGGTCGACCGGCCCAAGTGGCAAACCAAGCATGCACATTTGGTGCACGTCGGTCGACCGGTCCGATCGACCGACTCTGGGTCCGGTCGACCGGCTCGGTCGACCGCCAGAGCCTGGCAGGCTGGGTTCTGGGTCAGAAAACTTAGGTTAAAAATATTCTAATAAATCTCATAAAACTTCTAAAAAACCACAAAAATAGTTTCTAACATTATATATGATATACAAACATGTGTTAAAAATTTCAACACAAATATCAAACATTTTAAACCATTTTGTGTTATGGAGAAATTACCGAAAACCAAAACCTGTATTTTTTCCAAACTTAGACTTTTCAAATAAACTTTCTCCAAACCTTATCCAAATACAAAACATGATACTTAATCATTTTACAGCATGTTGCATATGGACATAGGTCCAACATACATGAAACATATACATATCATTGTTTTTGTCTTTAATTACAAAATATGTTTTGTTAAAATACCAAAACACCAAACCTCATGAATAGGCATATCAAAATAAGTTTGTCTAGGAAGTTAAGCAAGCATGTATATAGAATAAATCTACTATACATAAACCATTTAAACTTGTTTTGATCTAACTTTCATGAGAACAAATATCGTTAAACTAAAAACCGAAATACTGAATCCAAAACATAAAACGTGTGTGCATTGTGAACTTGAGCATATCACACTATCTAATCTTTACACATGGATCTAAAATAAACTAAAAAACTATGGTACCGATGTCTTCTTGAGGAACTCCGTCTTCAAGGCGACTCGATCCAAAATGTGATCCACCGAGCTTGACTTCATCGAGTGCTATATATGATCTTGATGCTCGGGCTCTTGAATCACCATGTGAGAAGCTCCAAAACTCCTTTGTTGAAGCTAATCACCTACTAATATCTTGGTGAAAGATCTGAAACTAAACATCACAAGATTATTAGTAAACATAACTACATGAGTTAATCATCATCAAAACTAGAGTGAAAGGCCTCTGGGCCAACACTTTTCTCCAAAAGTCCTCTCTTTGGATCAAAAAAGGTCCTCCCTCCTTCATAGCTACTCAGGCAATTTATAGGGAGTCATGGACACATTATCATCCCCTAAAATCCCTCTATAATGAGGATTAACTCCGCATTATGTGGGGAGTTAATTGACCTATTAATGGGGGTCTGTTACAATAGAAACGCGGGTCACGCACTGAGCGCGGACCTCGCGTTGCTTTTTGTAGACATGGGCATCTCAGAATGCGGAGTTTCTCAGACTCGTATTTATCATGAGACGTGAGGTGTCTCAGACTCACGTCTGAAGTAGAGCGTTAAGTTGCTCAGACCTACAGTTGACATTGAATGCAGAGTTACTCAGACTTACGTTGGATGGGACGCAGAGTTACTCAAACTCATGTCGAACGCGGGCTTACTCAGGCCTGCGTCTGAATTCTCCGTGCTTCCTGGGACACAAGGTTGTATTAAGGTTCGCATCAGATGACTTGTCCTAGTGATTTTTGGACAGCGTACGGAACCCCCTCCAAAGTTTTTGATACTTCGCGATTGACTGGGACAGATTTCAAAATACTTTGGACTTCGGTTGAATTTGGGCTTCCCATGATTAGACTGGCAATCTTTTGAGATGATCTGAGCTTGATTATGGCTGAATTATGGTCTTCACGAGTTTACTGTTGAACTACTTGAATCCACCAGGAAAGATCATCACAAGTGTCTTAAAAACTCAGTCTAGCACTTATTATGAACTCTAGTTTGCTTGTCAGTGTACTGTTGAACCAGCGGAGTTATCGATTGTTTAGCCAGTATACTATTGAACAGATTACAGAAGCAGGAACACACTTCTTGTATGTGAGAGAATGTAACCCTCACAAATGCCGTTGTCACACTGATCAAGTGGAGACGTGAACTTCAATATGGTTGAAATGCAAACTCTTAATTGTTGTAGAGAGTTGACTCTCGATGTTGGGGAGATGCAGCTTTTAGTTGTCATAGAGAAGCGGCTCTTGATTATTGTAGAGACGTGGCCCTCAATTGTCGTTGGGACATGGCTCTTGAAATGCGGAGATTGTGTTAGATGCTTCGAGTCGCGAACGAAGGCGCTGCTCCGGACACGTATTTGGCTCTAATCGAGCTCAAGATACGCGCCACGCGTCTCAACCGTTGGAAGGCTATAAAGGACCCGGGTCTTTCAACAATCAATTCACTTTGATTGTTCATCATCTTCGACCAGACTCACGTCTAAAGCTCTTATGCTTTCTTAAAACCCTAAAGCTCTGAGATTTTTCTAATCTTTTGAAGATTTTAACCGTGGTGCTGGCTCCAAAAGTGAAGACTGTTGCTTCCTCTTCTAGCGTCACCATTGTCAAGCCTCGAATGGGTGGTGTTCCTCCTTAAGAAGCCCCCATTTTAGGTAAAAAGTCTTCAAATAGCTTTCACCATTGAGAACACGAAGATATTTTGTCCACTTAACTTCTCTTTGAAGTTTAAAATTTTCTGTTGAAGTTGATCAGTCAACGCGGATCTTGCTGGCCATGTTTGATTGTGAACATGGTTATTGCGTTTGATTTGTGAATGCGGTTCTCGCATTGATGAGCAGAACACAGATCTGGCTATCCTGGCATTTCTTTTCTTTGTCAACATGACCTTCAGTTTGTGAATTGAATGCGGATCCAGTAGACTCCGCATCTTGA